>JAPFFP010046838.1:0-33125 GCA_026153255.1 Solanum medicagineum | reverse complement strand
CATGTTCATTCATTCCATGACATGCATATTTGTATTGATTTCGGATATTGATATGAGTGAGATGGAAAATATTGGGATCGAGGTCTTTACCGGTCGAGATATGATGCTGAGGTCTTTTCCGGCGAATTTATGATGATATTGTGACTCCAAGGTCTTCGCCGGTGAATTTATGATGATATTGTGATGCCGAGGTCTTTGCCGGTGAATTTATGATGATATTGTGATGCCGAGGTTTTTGTCAGCGAATTTATGATGATATTGTGATGCTGGGGTCTTTGCCGACGATGATGTGATGTTGAGATATTTTCAGTGATGTTATAATGCCGAGGTCTTTGCCCGCGATTATTGCATAAGCATTGCATTTCACCCTTGCATATTATTGCATAGCATGATGTTATTCTTATGATTGATTGTACTATCATTTTTAACTTGTGCTTTGGAATTGTGATATGGTGAAATATTATCTTTATTATGTATTATGTCTTGCTGGGTTGGAATAACTTTCTGCGCAGGTTGTAGTCGTGGAGATCAACTAGGACAAAAGGAGCTTGTGTATTCTATTAGACTTCCTTGTTTTGTTAATTGACTTGCTGGGTACCATATGGTATTTCATACTCACCCCTTTTTTTTACACTTGTGTAGGTTGTGAGCCCGGGCAGTGAATAGTATTTCCTTGATCCTTCGAGGATTCCTAGGGGACGTGAGGTAGCTGTTGTCATCTGGCTGACTCTCTTGTTCCTTTTTCTTTTGTACTTGTTCTATTTAAGAAGAAGAATAGTTTGTACTTGTATTTATTTGATATTCTGTATTATTAGTGGCTTGTACGCTTGACAACCAAATCCTTGGGTGGTATTTAAGTTTATGGAAATTTTCAGTTTTAGTTATCTACTCTAGTTAATTACTTTCGCGTGTTATGTTTATTATCCCTTTGAGTTAAGGCTGACTTGCTCTGGTGGAATTGAGCAAATGCCATCACGCCAACTTTTGGTCGTGACAATTGCATAATTTTTTAAAAAATTATTTATTTACAAAGGTATCCTCCACAAATATGGTGGAAAAGATGTAAAAAAGAAAACAAATATTAAGCGGCAATTGGGTCTTTTGCCACGTTAATGCATGTGGTAAATCTCCTTGCATTACTAATACCTAGAAATTGATGTTATTGAAAATACACACCTTAATGCACAATAGAATATATAACTTAGGCTTGCATTAGTTATACATAACATGAAAAAATGTGCCAAACAAGGTACTACTAATACACCTAATTAACGTGTGCCTTATTTTTACTAATACACCCTTCCAAACGACCTCTAAAAGTTTCCACTGAAAACTGTCCAATTGCTATTTTAATAGCTATTTTGATTGAATTTGTCATGACCCCAAATGGATTGTAAGTGGCACCCACATTAACTCTTCGGTGGGAGAATTGATACTCTAACCCAACTAACCAAATTAGCACGATTTAGGCAACTTAAAGTTGCGAAAATAAGTTTAATTAAAAAATATACTTGAGTTCCCATAAACTCAACTAGATGTCTAGTGAAGTAGCAAATAATTCCCAGAATTTGAAAGTCATTGTAACTTTCACGTCCCGTGAGGGTACCCTAGACGTAGTAGTCACTCAGAGACTATTGCTAGTCTCCAAGGGAACCACTTAGCCTCATCGTCGCATCTACGCAACAACGGAAGAGTACTCATGTAAAAACATTTAAAGAAAAGACAAAGATGCCATAAATAGTTTTCAAAATAAGTAAGTATGAACATGAACTACTCAATAATACTCTAGTTTAGGTCTATGAAGCCTCTACTCTAAACGTCTAGAAGGTACCATGACAAGCATAGCTACCCAACTCAAAATAAATAAAGAAACTAAAAACAAAATAAAGACAAGATCCTTAGGATAGGAAGGAGGGCTCACCAAAGCTCTAGGATTCGGAATCTCTGAACCTCAACGGTGGGCCTGCTGAAGTCCTCTATCTCCTATATCTGTATCATCAAATGATGCAGCGTCAAGTGGCGCCAGTACGTGGAATGTACGGTATATAAAATGGCTCAAGTAGCGGATAGGTTCAGACTCAATCAACCAACTCAACTCAAGTAACATGATGCAAGGTTAAAGTTTTGAAAATCATTCTTTGAAAATAGACTCAATGTTTAGTTTAATGCAACTTGTTTTAAAAAAAATCATGATATGCTCAGCTCAAATGTTGCTTGGAAGTTTCTCTAACCGATATAACTCTCTATCACCATATGTTTTTTTGTGATGTATAAAGAAAAGACATCATTTCCAAGCCTGCCCTAAACTTGTCTCGGTAAAGGACGTCAACCTCTACCTCTCTCTCTCTCGGATCCAAAGAGAATGTCCATCTATTGGGACATGAGCCACTAGAGTTAACTGCATGACTATCCTACATTGGCAAAGGTAGTTTTGGGGTGGTTCTCAATCACCCAACTCAGTGCTCAATACTCCTCCCAACACTAAAACATGCTCATCAACTCAAACTCATCTCAATCATCTCAACATCAACTTTCTCAATTAATTCCATAACTCAGAATAGGAATTTAAAAAATGCAAATTCAAGATTTTAGGTTACATCATGCAAGAGTACCACAGAATACGATCATGTGACATCAAATTATCCATGCTCAACATATAAAATTTAATAGATATTCATCAAAAGCACATATGAACCAATAAAACATACTTTGCAAGTCCACATTACTTAGTTTCGGAAGTTAGGATACCACTTTCAATTTAATCATTAAGCAATGACAATATTAAAGTCAGGGTTAGGGAGTATGCGAAAATAAATTCATACTTCATGATAGTAGCGATGCAACTCATAATTTAACTCAACTATATTCAAGAAGCTCAGTCATGTGCAAGAATTCTAGACTCAAGAATCATAAGTTTTAAAGAATGTAATTAATATTCAGAATCTCAACTCAAGTTGAAGAAAGGGCACGTGGATTAACATAGCTCAATGCTTTAGGTAGCGTTACGTACCTGGAATTGAAGAAAACTTTGACCTTGTACTCGAAATCATCGCTCCTCTTCCATTTTCTTCAAGAACTCTAACTATGTTTTGTGCGTTTAGGGCTTAGGATTATGTTTTGGAAGCACTAAATCTAATTAAAATATGACTTAATTTAACATGGTTTACGTTTATGAGGGGTTGAAAAAAGTCTAGAATGCCCTTCATGAAAAAAGAAAAAAAGTTACACTATGGAATACTCGGTCCGCATCGTGGACTGGGAGCGCTCATGTACATTTTTGTCCAAAACGTTTCCGAATGAGTTTTTTCCCTTCGTCAAAAAATACAGAAAACATATAAGTCAGGTTCCCCGCCTAGGGCACATTGCGGCCTTGATGCATACCATAACTATCTCAGTTTTCGGGTTGAAAAATTATTTTTTTATCTGGCGCGAACGAGGCCATTTTCCCACTCAATTTTTCGTATTGATTACAAATCCGATCGAATTTGCAAATGGAGCATGGGAAAGCGCATTATGCACATGTCCCTCCTCTAGGGGTATTTTGAAAATTTTACCGAGCATTATATCATATCCCCCTTGGGATCATTCATCCTCGAATGATGAGCAGAGGTGGGTGTGGAAGCACGAATAGACTCGACTCATCTCATTACTCACTCAACAAATTTAAACTCTTTTGACTTCACATTGACCTCGATAAACTCTACTCAGACTCAAGGATGAACATGTCAACTAAAGAATAAAGGCATTGAATAAGTCAAATATAAGAACATTACCATCAACATTCTGCTCAGTGGGCATGATAGATATGGGTATTTAGCTCTCACATCCTCCTTAGCTTCCCATGTGGCTTCCTCAACAAACTGATTTCTCCATAACTATGGCTGAGGCGATCTCCTTGGTTCTCAACATGTAAATCTGATGATCAAGGATTTGGATTGGTATCTTCTCATAGGACAAGCTGTCCTTTACTCCAATGTTCTCAACAGGGACTGAAACGCCCAAAAAATGTGTTTCGAAAATGCCCATAATTATAATTTCAATATATCTCAAAATTTGTGTGTGATATCAAAAATTTAACTTCATGATCAAGGGGAAAAATTGAGTGGGAGATGGGTATAACCCCGATTTTAGAGGACCCACGGTGAAAAACAATTTTCGCTACTTTTTTATTTCCTGTGGCCATGCTAGAGGTGCAGATTAGTGTTGGAATGAAGTTCGCGTCTGGAACGCGTCGCACCAAGGGCGCGAACCAGTGTATTATTTTCCTTGGTTTTTCTATCTCGGCCAAGGGCATTGGGGTCATAGCCCCATGTCCACGTATCTGTGAAAACACTTATACTTAGCCATTTTTCAGCACTATATCACTCAAGACCCTCTCAAAACCCTCTCCAAGACTTAACCAAATATCTCACTCTAATTTCAAAGATTTCAATCCTAACTTTGGGATTCAAGGATTTTATTCAAGATTCAAGTTCTCTTCCAGCTCAACTCAAGAAAACCCAAGTTTGAGGTATGTGAGTTTCATCCATTGGGTCCTTTCACCCATGGAGCCCAATCTTCCTTTTTATGAAAATTGCATATTTTCAAGTTGTATTCTCTATGAGTATCTTTTATTATGGATTATGATTATAAATTATGTTAGGTTTTAAGAAATGTTGATTGCTTATGCAGAACTATCTATTTCAAGCTTATACTATGACTTGATTTTGTTTATTGAGACTATGAATGTTTTGAGCTATGAAACTATAATCTATTATAAGATTTGATGAAGGATTTCAAGGTATCTTACATGAAGGTTTTGCTATGTGTTGGTGGGTTGATTTACATAGAGTTTTCTCACATTATTTCACTCTTGAATTGCATGATTTTGAACTAGTATCATGAACCCACCAAGTGTTTGATAAAATGTCAAGTCAAGAATTCTCAAGTTATTGATGATCTATTTCCCGATTTACATGTCAAGTGACTATATGATGATTAAGGGCTTTCAAGTATGTATTGAATTAATGAAAAGTATCTATGATGTTGCAAGTATAAAGTTAAACCCTATTGTCAAGATTTTACCTCTTGTAAGCCATTCATATTAAAGCAAGGGTTCATAAATTATTGTTATACTCTCATGTTTCAAGTTTGGCTCAACATTAGAGGTCAGGCATGTCTAAGAGCTACTTATGTCATATTTCTATGTTTATTACAAGTTATTGAAGTAATTATTATTTCATGTATTCCATTGGATTAGGCTTAGCACCGATGGTTTGGATCTCGCCGTGGACTATCTTCAAGGGTCCATACTCCTTTCCTCAAACTATGTGCCAACATAGGATTATACTTTACCGTTACTTTACTAGTGGATCCATTTAATACACTTTATCATGAAATCCACCTTGAAATTAGATAGGTTCCCGTAAGGGGGGCTACTTCTTCGAAATGGGACAGGCTACCGTAAGGTGAGGTGAGGTTTACCTTGGCAAGTAGAGCACCTCTTTACCGATGAGGGGTAATCATCGGGATTCCATGTTGTAGTTTGCTTGGTCTTATTCATGTCGGTTAAGGTCTATTCCCACACATATATTATGTTCTATGCCAGTTTAATGATTTACAAGCATGTTTTACTTAAAACATTAACCATGCGTGCCATATTGAGATATAACTCATCTATTGCTTATTACTATGTATTTTGACTATATTGGCTTATGTCTTGTTGCATTGCATCCCACATACTTAGTACATTCAAATGTACTAATGCATACTCTATACCTACATGATATTACTATGTAGGAACTAGAGCACCACTTGATCATCCTCCACGTGGCTAGTATGATCCGTTGAAGCAAGCTTTGGTGAGTCCTCATGTTCGGGGACACTATCTTTACTACTCTTGCTATATTGAGACTTATTTTGTTGAACACTTATTATCATGAGGGTGAGCCTGAAAAGTGTCTTGTCCTCCACTCTATTCCATGTTAGAGGTTTTGTTGGAATATTATGATGTACTTATGCTACAAGCTTGACTATTTATGCTTCTATTATTATCAAAGACTTCCCTTAGTCCTGTTTCCCTTATTTATATCTCTTGTATTGTTTATTTTGCTTTGTAATGAAGAATGTGTGATTGATATGCTAAGAGGCGTGTTTGGGGTTCCTTCGAGTTCCCTATTTGTCATTTCACGTCTAGGCCCTAGGCTTGGTTCGTGATAGGGACCACCAAGTTAGGATCTTCCAAGAACTTCTTTTACATCGAGATGTGAAATACGAGATGGATTGCATCTAACTCGAAAGGAAACTCTAACTTATACGCAACCTTCCCAATTCTTCTCACTATCTGGTAAGGGCCAATATAGCGAAGACTTAATTTCCCCTTCTTTCCAAACATCATAACGCCCTTCACCGGTGACACCTTCAAGTACACCAGTCATTTACCTCGAATTCTAAGTCTCTTCTCCTCACGTCGGTGTAAGACTTTTGGCAGCTCTATGTAGTTTTCAATATCTCTTTAATGACCTTGACCTTCTCCATTGATTGTTGGACAAGATCAGGTCCAATCAACTTAGCTTCTCCCACCTCGAACCACCCAATTGGTGATGTACATCTCCTCCCATACAATGTCTCATAGGGGGCTATCTGAATGCTTGCATATAACTATTGCTATATGCAAATTCAATCAATGGCAGATAGTCATCCTAATTCCCCTTGAATTCAAGGATACAAGCTCTCAATATATCTTCTAACGTCTGAATGGTGCGCTCTGCCTAACCATCTGTTTGTGGATAAAAGGATATACTCAAATTTACCTTCGTACCTAATTTCTTCCGGAAGGATCTCCAAAACTTGGAGGTGAATTGAGCTCCTCTGTTCGATATGATAGACAAGAGAACTCCATGCAGCCTCACAATCTCTTGGATATATAACTTGACATACTCTTCCGCAATGTTAGTTGTCTTGACTACCAAGAAGTGAGCTGACTTGGTCATCTTATCCATGATAACCCATATTGAATCATGTTGCTTTCGGGACCTCGGTAGATTGGTAATAAAGCCTATGTTGATCATTCCCCATTTCCACTCAGGAATCTCAGAGTTTTGTGCCAATCCACATGGCCATTAATGCTCAACGTTGACTTACTAGCAGTTCGGGCACTTAGAAACAAACTTAGCGATATCCCTCTTTATCCCACTCTAATAATAGACTTCTCAAGTCATGGTCCATATTGGTAGAGCCAGGATGAGTGGAATACCTAGAGCAATGATCTTCGGCTATGATTCCCTCTCTCATACCATCAACATTAGGATCACATAACCTACTCTAGTATCTCAACACCCTATCTTCCCCTTTGGATAAAACCATCACTTTCTGTTTGTGGACAACCTCCTTCAATTGGAGTATGACGAGATCTCAATCTTGCTTCTTCTTCACCTCTACCTCAAGGGATAATGCGGACCCATTTTGGACATTGACTTCTCCTTCGTCATTCTCCTCAACTTGAACACCCAATCGAGCTAATCCGTGCACTTCCTTCATGAACTCTTTCTTTTCTTTCTCCACATGGGCAATTCTACCCATTGGCAGCCTGCTAAGATCATCAACAACAATGTTAGCTTTACCTGGGTGGTAGTGAATGCTCATGTTATAATCCTAGAGAAACTCCCACCATCACCTCTATCGTAAGTTAAGCTCCTTCTGAATGAAGACATACTGCAAGCTCTTATGGTCGGTGAACACATCCATATGCACTCCGTACAAGTAATAGCGCCAGATTTTAACTGCAAACACCACCGTCGCCAACTCAAGATCTTGGGTCAGATAGTTCCTCTCATGAACCTTAAGTTGTCTTGAAGCATAGGCTATCACCTTCCCTCTATGCATCAACACACAACCCAGCCCAACTCTTGATGCATCACAATATATTACAAAGTCCTCCATCCCATCGGGCAAAGTTAAAACAGGTGCAGTAGTCAATCTATCTTCAACTCTTGAAAGTTCTTCTCATATTCCTCAGACCACTGAAACTTGACCTTTTTCTGATTCAATTTGGTTAATGGTGCTTTCACGACCCAAGTCTAGGGCCTTGACATGATACGACGAATGGGAACCCGAAGGGACCCAAACAAGCCTCTTAGCATATCAATCACACATCCTTTGTCGCAGATGCAAAATAAACAATAATAAGAGATACATAAAATGGGAACTGGGCCTAAAGGAAGTCTTTGAATATAAACCAAGCATAAGAGTCAAGCTCATAGCACAATAACGCCATAATATCCAATATACACCTTTAAACTTGGAAAGAATTGGGGACCAAGACAGTTTTCGTGCTCACCCTCATAATGTCAAATGTTCAACATAATGAAGTATTAGAACTAGCAAGAGAAAGTAGATAGTGTCCCCGAATTTGAGAACTCATGAAGCTTATCTTTGAATAATCTCACTAGCCATGTGGAGGATGATCAAGAGGAGCTTCGATCCCTACATGGTGATATCATATAGGCATAAAGTATGTAGAATGCAATGCAACAAGACATAAGCCAATATAGTTAAAATACATAGTAATAGGTAATAGATAAGCATAATCTCAACATGGCATGCATAATCAATGATTGAAGTAAAACATATTTATAAATCATTCAACTTGCATAAAACATGATACATATGTGGGATGAGACCTCAATCGACAAAGTATAAGACCAAGCGAGCTACAACTTGGAATCCCAATGATTACCCCTCATTGGTAAAAAGGTGGTCTACTTGCCAAGGTAAACCATACTTCACCTTATGGGAGCCTATCCCATTTCGGAGAAGTAACCCCCCTACAGGAACCTATCCCATTTTGGGGTGGATTTCATAATAAAGTGCACTAAAGGGATCCACTAGTATAGCAAGGGTAAACTATAATCCTATGTTGGCCTATAGTTTGAGGAAAGAAGTATGGACCCTTGAAGATAGTCCACACCGATATCCAATCCATTGGTGCTAAGTCTAATCCCACAAAATACTTGTAATAATCATACTTTAATAACTTGCAAGAAACATGGAAACATGACATGAGTAGATCTTAAACATACTTGACCTCTAATGGTACCTAACTTGAAACATGAGAGTAGATCATAATCATACATGAACCCTTGCATTAACATGAATGGCTCACAAGTGGTGAAAATCTTAAAATAGGGCTTAAATTGATACTTGCAACATCATAGATACTATCATAAATTCAATACATACTTGAAAGCCCTTCATCATCATATAGTCAATTGACATGTAAATCGTGAAATAGATCATCAGTAACTTGAGAATTCTTGACTTGACATTTTATCAAACACTTGGTGGGTTTATGATACTAGTTCAAATTCATGCAATTGAAGAGTTAAATAATATAAGAAAACTCAATGTAAATCAACCCAACAACACATAGTAAAACCATTATGGAAGATACTTTGAATCCATCATCAAATCTCATAATAGATCATAGTTTCATAGCTCAAAATATGCATAGTCTCGATAGACAAAATCAATTCATAGTATAAGCTTGAAATAGATAGCTGTGCATACTCAATCAACATTTCATAAAACCAACATAATTTATACTCATAACCCATAATAAAAGATACCCATCGATAATACAACTTGAAAATATGCAATTTTCATAGAACAGAAGATTGGGCCCCATGGGTGAAAGGATCCAATGGATGAAACCCACATACCTCAGACTTGGGTTTTCTTGAGTTGAGATTGAAGAGAACATCGAGCATGAAGAGAATCCTTGAATTCCAAAGTTAGGATTGAAATCCTTGAAATTTGAGTGAGATAATTAGTTAAGTCTTGAAGAGGGTTTTGAGAGGGTCTTGAGTGATATACAATTGAAAAATGGCTAAGTATAGGTGTTTCCACGCATAAGTGGGCATGGGACTATGACCCCAATGCCCTTGGGCCAGGATAAAAAACTAAGGAACATAATACATTGGTCCGTGCCCTCGGCGAGAAGTGGACCAGATATGAACTTCATTCCAACACTAATTCGCGTCCCTGGCGCATCGTGGCGAGGGCACGGATGGCCACTGGAAATCGAAAATAAGAAAAAATTATTTTTTGCTATGGGTCCTCTAAAATAGAGGTTATACCTATTTCCCACTCAATTTTGCCCCCGATCAAGAATATAAAGTTAGAATTTCGAAATCACACACGAATTTTGAGATTTATGGAAATTAAGATTATGGGAATTTGTGAAGCATATTTTGGGGAGTGCGGGTAGTGATGAAAACCCGTCAACAAACCTGCGATATTTCCCTGTCAACTCAAAAAACCTCTTTTGATAGTTGGAGAGGTTTGTCTGGGGCAGTTTCTAACCGCTTCTATCTTCTGAGCTTCTACTCGAATGCCATCACCCGAAACAACATGGTCTAGGTAAGCCACTGACTTGCACCAAAACTCACATTTTGAGAACTTCGCATACAACTCACGGTCCTTAAGTGTTTGGAGGACAACTCTGAGGTGATCGGCGTGCTCCTCCTCATCTTTTGAATACACCAATATGTCATCAATGAACATGATTACAAACATGTCAAGGTAGGGTCTGAACACTCTATTCATCAGGTCTATAAAGGCTGTAGGTGCATTCATTATCCCAAAGACATGACTAAGAACTCAAAGTAGCCATATCTACTCTTAAAGGATGTCTTTGGAATATCATATTCCCTCATTTTCAACTAATGGCAGCCAGATCTGAGGTCTATCTTTGAGAAATAGAAGGCGCCCTAAAGTTGGTCAAACAGATCATCTATCTTTGGGAGAGGATATTTATTCTTAGCCATGATCTTGTTCAGTTGTCTATAATCTATGCACATTCTGAGAGACCCATCTTTCTTTTGCACAAAAAGGACTAGAGCACCCCAAGGAGAATCACTCGGCTTGATGAAACCCTTTTATATTAAGTCCCTCAACTGCTCTTTCAACTATTTTAGCTCAGTGGGGGCCATCCTATAAGGTGGAATTGAGATAGGCTGTGTATCAGGAAAAACAACAATCTCGAAGTTAATCTCTCTATCAGTAGGCACTCCAGGTAGATCCTCGGGAATCACTTCTAGAAACTCACTCAAAATTGGGATTGACTCAAGAGTAGGAGGCTCAAGATCATCAGATTTGACTTGCACGAGGTGGTAGACACACTCTTTTGATATTAACTTCTTAGCTCTAAGGTAAGAAATAAATTTTCCCTTAGGTGCAACAAAATTAACCCTCCATTCTGTAATATGGTCATTCTGAAACTAAAACTTGACAGCTCGGGTACTACAGTCAATAGTGGCATATCAATCGTGCAGCCAGTCCATACCAAGGATTACATCAAAGTCAATCACCTCTAACTCAACTAAATCAGCAAGAGTATCCCTTTGGTAGACACTCTTGGCTACGCTAGACTTACCAACACGAGTAGAAATAAAGAATGGCTCAAGTAAGGGGGAATCTCAAACTTTCTAGCCACAAGTGACATCATAAAGGACACATTTTCCCCTGGATCAAGCAAAGCATAACAATCGAAAGTAAAGACTCGAATTATACTCGTCACAACATAAGGTGCAACCTCTTGGTCCTTTCTGTTTCCCATTGCATATAGACAGTTCGTTCCTCTGCTCGTTCCTAGTATGGCACCTTTCTAGTTACCTCTGGGTGGTGGCATAGTAATATAAGATTGTGGCTTGTTACCCAAAAGTGGATATTCTTTCAAGAAGTGACCTGTTTGGCCACACTTGTAGCAAGCATTTCCTCTCATAGTGCATTCTCCCAAATGCATCCTTCCACACTTTGCATAAAGTGGCTTCCCTTTTGAGCCAAGGGTCACACAAGCCTACGAACCCTGTGATCCAAAGTTCGACTGACCTTGGGACCTTTCATCATACCTGACATTTGGAGTTGGTGCACTGGTTGATGATGGTGGATACCCTGAATGCTTCTTCTGAAAGTACGATCTGTCTCCCTTATCCTGTTTGTGCTAGCTAGGCTCAAACCAGTTGACTTGGCTTTCTTACTCAAGTGCTCTTCTTTGTCTTTCGTCTTATCCTTCTCAGTTTGCTGGGCATAAATCGTGATCCTGGAGATGTTCATGCCTGAATCAGTAGTGCTGCCTTGTACTCCCTCTTCATATGCTTACCCAACCCGCACACGAACTTTCTCGTCCTTGCCTTCATGTCCTGAACCATCTCTGGAGCATACCTGGATAGCTTAATGAACTTAAGGTTATACTCCTTAGGAGTCATCCCCTCTTACGTTAAATTCACGAACTCTGCAATCTTTGTCTCCTTTAACTTTTGGGGAAATAAGTGGTGGAGGAAAGCACTCTCAAACTCATCCCAGTCTGCAGGCTAATCATCTTCATCCCAACTGTCTTCCCACTGGTAATACCAGACATTCGCTACATTCTTAATCTGATCAGAGGCAAGTTCGACTCCCTCAAACTTAGTCGCATGCATAGCCCTCAAGACCTTGCACATCTCATTGATAAAGTTTTGTGGGTCCTCCTCAACCTTTGACCCCGTGTAAACTGGTGAGTTCATCCTCAAGAAATCTCTGAGCCTAGTTGCAACTGTGGGCTCTTGGGAACTAGAGCTAGGGGCTTGGGGACCTCGATTGTTGCTTTGTGAGGCCATTAGCTGGGGTGAGCATAGTAATGACTCCTCTAAAGTCTGCCCCAGAAGTGGAGGCTGGCTGAGCAGGAGGTGCTTGTAAAGCCTCAGCACCTTGGGCAGGTTGACCCAGTCTCCTCGCTCCTGCCTGGGTAGGGACCTCTTGTGGAGGATTCTCAATGTTTCGGGCTTGGGCATCTCATTGGGCTGCGGTATGCTTCAGAGGCATGATATGCAAACGCGCAACACACGACTTAGACAAGAATTATATAGATTTAAACTCTATCGCACGACTCAGAATACCAAAGTAGTGTAACCATTACTAATGTCCTATAGCTTCCTGCTTATGAAGTGTGGTTTACAACACACCCATACACAAGACTCTACTAGACACAACTTCATAGACTCCCTAGGACACTTGAACATTGCGCTCTGATATCAAGTTTGTCACGCCCCAGGACGGTACCTATACGTGGTCTGCACTCAAAGACTATTGCTAGTCTCAAAGTGAACCACTTGGTCTCATCGTCACATCTACTCAACAGCGGAAGAATACTCATGCAAAAACATTTAAAGAAAAGATAGAGATGCCATAAATAGTTTTCAAAATAAGTAAGTCTGAACATGAAATACTCAATAATACTCCACTCTAGGTCTAAGAAGTCTCTACCCTAAACATGTACAAGGTACCATGATAAGCCATGAATACCCAACTCAAAACAAATAAAGAAACTAAATAAAATAAAGGCAGGCTCCTTTGGATTGCAAGGAGGGCTTACCAAAGCTTTGGGACTCAGAGTCTCTACTTAAGACTCAACTCCTCATCTCATAAATCAACTCAAGTAACATGATGCAAGTTTAATGTTTTGAAAATTATCCTTTGAAAATAGACTCATTGTTCAGTTTAATGCAACTTGTATAAAAAACAAATCATGATATGCTCAACTCAAGTGTTGCTTGGAAGTTTCTCTAACTAACATAACTATCCACCACCATGATTTTTTTGGTGATGTACAACGAGAAGACGTCATTGCCATACCCGTCCTAAACATTCCATGGTAAAGAGCGTCAACCTCTACCCTCTCTCAGAATCCAGAGAGAATGTCCATCTATTGGCGCATAACTCGCCTGAGTTAACTGCATGACTATCTTACGCTGGTAAACGTAGTTCTGGGGTGGTTCTTCATGACCTAACTTGGTGCTAAATACTCCTTCCAAGACCAAAACATGCTTATCAACTCAAACTCATCTCAATATCAACTTTCTCAGTTAACTCCATAACTCAGAATGGGAATTTAGACAATGCAAATTCAATATTTTAGGTTACATCATGCAAAACTCTCACGGAGTATGGTCATGTGACATCAAATCATCCATGCTCAATAATACGACTTATTGGATATTCATGACAAGCACATATAAAACAATAAAACATACTTCTCAAGTCCACATTACTTAGTTTCGAAAGTTGGGGTAGCAATTTCAGTTTAATCATTAAGCAATAAAATTATAAAAGTTAGGGTTAGGATATTAAGCATGTGCAAAATACATTCATACTTCATGACAATAGCTATGCAACTCATAATGTAACTTAGTTATATTCAAGAAGTTTAGTCATGTGCAAGAATTCAAGACTTAAGAATCATAAGTTTAAAAGGATGCAATTAATACTCAAAATCTTGAATCATGTTGATGAAGGGGCGCGTGGATGAACATAGTCCAATGCTTTAGGTAGTCTTACATACCTAGAATTGAAGAAAACTTGGACCTTTCACTCGAAACCCTCTCTCCTCCTCTTGTTTCTTCAAGAACTTTAACTTAGTTTTGTGCATTTAGGGCTTAGGATTATGTTATGGAAGCTCTTTTCTAGTTAAAATGACTTAATTTAACATGGTTTACATTTATGAGCCATTGAAAAAAGTCTTGAATGCCCCTCATGAAAGGAAAAAGTTACAATACGGAATAACCATTCCGCGTCATGGACTGGGCGCGCGTGTGTACATTTTTGTCCAAACTTTTTCCTAACAAGTTTTTCCCCTCCCGTTAAAAATATTTGAAGAAATATAAGTCAGAGTTCACACCTAGGACACGTCGCGACCTTGACGCGTACCCTCGTTGTCTTGATTTTTAGATCCAAAAATAATTTTTGATCCAGTTGCTCTAAAAATCAAACGAGGCCATTTTCCCACTCAATTTTTGTGTAGATTGCAAATTCGGTCTCGGATTGTCAAATGGAGCACTGGAAGACACGTTATGTGCACGTCACTCCTCTAGTGGTATTTCGGTAATTTTATCGCGCATTATAGTACCAAAATTCTAAGTGTCTAGAATGTGGGGATGCAACCCCATGAAACAAGTGGACTAAGATAGTGAATGAATTTAGGGTAGCTGAAAAGACGCCAACTCACCCTTGCATTCTAAAGTCAACGGTCACCTAACTGAAGTGTCTCGGTAGTTGCATGAAGATATTCAATACTCAAGAAAAAAAGAGCAAGTGCAGTATCAGTACGTATAAAAATAGTGTATTGGTAAGATCACACGGCTACTCAAATAAATGAAATATGAATCAAGTAACTAAAGCATAGTAAATCATACACATACTGAAGACAATAATACTCATGTACGAGTCTCAGTTTATCACTTAAATGCAACTGCAATCATAGTCCTCTCAAAGGACCCAAACACAAATAAGTTATGTATTAGAATGTGGCACTCGTCCCAATAATAAGTCAGAATATGGCAATCGGTCCAATAATGTGTTGGAATGTGATACTCGATTAACAATCCCAATCATAATCACATCCATAATATATAATGCACAACTGGTGAAGTTAGGAATATGTTCATTGTGTACAATTAGATCATGAGGGGTCATAGAATAACTTATATTGTTATTCCCTCTTTCATATATATGCAAGAAAAACTATCAATTAGTTGACATGCTTATATCACACAAATAAAAATATGAAAGCATCACCCACCTTAGTTCAAACCTTGAACTTTATTGAATCAGAGCTTTCCCCTTCTCTAAAGTTCTAGCTCATTCTTGGTCTATAAACAATCAAGAAACTATGTTAATTAACAATAATGGCCTAATTTACTCGAATTATGGCAAAGTTCTAACCTTTGGCCACTTTCATGAACATCTCCACCAATTAGGGGCTTTTACCCATCATTAGTTACAGGTCTAAATCCTTGCCTGTATCAATATTCTCTAGAATCTAAGGTCAAGGAATCAAAATATACAAGTTATGAAATGATTAACCTACCCATAACAACAAATTGTTAAAAAACCAAAGAAAGTAGTAAAATACTTGCCCGCATTCTGTTCAATAAATCTGTATGGACTCCTTATCATTTTGTCTATCAACTCAAATGATCGAATTTAAAATCCAACTCCCAATCTATTATGGGATTTCTCTAGACCTCACATGACTTAGATTTCATTTGATATTGGCCTAGGCTCAAAATTTCCAATTGACTACTCAAAAGTCGTCTGACTCAATTTTCTTCCATATTGACCTACCCATAATAATGGGATCAAGTTGTTACAATAGATACTAGTTTATCCGTCACTCATTCCTGAGTGCTAATATAGAAAAACCTAGGCTAAGGTAAGAATAGAGTAGTACTTAAATTGGCGAACAAATGAGGATATTTGTCCTGCATAACCCTCTCAATTTTCAAAGTCGCTTCTTCAATCGAATGATGCCTCCATTGGACCTTCACAGATTTTATCTTCTTGGTCCTCAACTTTTAGAGATCCCAATCAAGAATCTCAATTGGTTCCTCCTTATATTTGAGGTTCTTATCCAACAACATTTTGTCCCACTTAATGAAGTAGGCTTCATCCGTTTGATACTTTTTCAGCATAGTCACAGAGAACATAGAACTGACTATAGACAAACCAGGAGTAGAGCCAATCTATACTCCATCAGCCCTACACATTTTAGAATTTCAAATGGACCAATATAGCAAGGACTGAACTTGCCTTTCTTACCAAATCTCATAATGCCTTTCATGAGGGACACTTTTAAGAGAACCTTTTCACTAGCCTGAAATATCATATCTCTAACCTTATGATCTGTACACTCTATTTTGTCAACTCTAGGCTGCTTGAAGCTTGGCTTTAAATACTCCTTACCTTTTCCTGAGCATCCTTCACAAAATCAACCCCAAGGGTTTCACATCTCCAATCTTGATCCATACTATGGGTAACTTATATCCTCTCCCATAAAGAGCTTCAAAGGGAGTCATATCTGTGCTGGAGTTATAATAATTATTATAAGGGAACTCACACAAGGGTATGAACTTGTTGAATGACTGTCAAAGTCTATCACACAAGCTCTCTGCAACACCCCCTAAATGATCCAACCTTGTATTGACTTAAAGATCTTAAAAGAATTTGAGAACTGATTTAAACTTTTTAATATACTCAATTGTGAATTAACACGACAT
The DNA here is from genome assembly GCA_026153255.1 of Solanum medicagineum. Lineage (NCBI taxonomy): Eukaryota > Viridiplantae > Streptophyta > Magnoliopsida > Solanales > Solanaceae > Solanum > Solanum medicagineum. The sequence goes on along the minus strand of JAPFFP010046838.1, from coordinate 16,056 downwards.
GTGTATCTAGGGTATGGCTTCTTCAAAGTTAATTCTCCCTAGATATATCTATTTAATTTAATTATGTATTTATTTCTAATATATGAATATTAATTGTGCTAAATTGTGATTTTTCAATCATAAAAATCCAAACATTTCTATCCAGCAATAGGGTAGATCGATAGCTACTCCTCTAATACAAAAATAATTATGCTTCATTTGCATACCACTAACCACTTCAAATAGGTCATATATCAATTCTCTTTCTCAAAAAAGATAGAAGATTGGGGTCTACACACCAATATCTACCAAGGGAAGGTTTTTACGCGTTACTTGCCCATCCACAACTAAAAACACCATTCCCATGTTACCCATCTGACTTACAAGTGTTAATCTCGCGAATGTTCATCCTGAGCCAAGATCAAACACTGAATGAGATTTGTAGATGCATCACTTATAGCTATCTTGTTCATACATAAAGAATATTCATAATTGTATTTAATTTCCAAGGCATAACTTGTATCCATGCATTTCATATTCGCCTAGATTCGCTCATAGAAATATAGCCTTCCTTGCCACCTCACGTCAATCTCATAAGCCTCCTAGTCATTTTATTAAACGAGGGTCTGGGTATCAAATACAACTAAAAAAACTCAAATAGGGCAAAGGGATAATTAGTCTCAAACTAATGACTTCACCATGTCAAGGTGACAATCTACCATTGAGTTTTATCCCTTTCCCGCTCCATCGAGAAATAAAACTGACTAATTCTATGTGAAAAGGTTGAGACACTCTCAGTGACCATGAGTGTTACGACCCAAGCCTAGGGCCTAAATGTGACACGATGAGTGCGGAACCTGAAGGAAACCCAAATAAGCCTCTTAACATACCATTCATACATCTTTGGTTGCGGAAACCAAATAAAGCAATAACAATAACCATAGAGTCTAAGGGAAGTGGGACTAAAGAAAGTCTTTCATAATAATAATAGCATAAGAAGAGTCAAGCTCAAAGCATAAACAACCATGTTTTCCAACAACACCTCTACATAGAATGAAGCGGGGGCCAAAACACTTCCTGGGCTCACCCTCAAATGATAAGTATTCAAACGTAATAAACAAGTCTTAACATAGCATGAATGAAAGGTAGATATTGTCCTCGGAGTTGAGGACTCACCAAAGGCTTCTTCAAGCAAACCAACTAGCCCCGTGGAGGAGGATGATCAATAGGAGTTCCGTTCATACATGGTGATATCATGTAAGCATAGAGTATGCATTAGTGTTTGGAATGTACTAAGTATATGGGGTGCAATATAAAAATGGCATAAGCCATAAAAATCAAGATGCATAATCATAATCAATGGATATAAAATCAATATGACACGTATGATCAATGCTTATATTAAAACATTCATGTAAACATTCAACTTGCATAATATAACATACATATGCGGGAGGAGACCTTAACCGACATATAAGACCAAGTGAGCTACTACTTGGAATCCCGATGCATGACACCCCATCGGAGAAAGTGTGGTCTACTTCCAAGGTAAACCATACTTGACCCCACTTTGTGGGTAACTTGACCTAGATGGATCCACTAGCAACCCCCTTTTAGGGAGATAATATAATCCTATGATGGCACGTAGTTTATAGACTAAAACTTTATATAAGGGCCCCTTGAGTCAAGCCCCCTCCTTAAGCCTCAATCGGTGGTAAGTCTAATCCTATGGAATAGTTGAAATAATCATAGATTTAATCACAGCATGAATAACTTATAAAGACATGATAACATGACATGAGTAGCTTATTCACATACCTGACCCCTACATGGGCATATACCTTGTACTAGAGGGTAGAAAATGATACATGAACTTGACCCCTTCAGTAGGTATTGCATTTCACATGAGGGTAGAGATTGCAACATGCTTGACCCCTACTAGTGAGCATAGCTTGAACATGAGGGTAAAATAGTAATTATGCTTGACCCCTCAAATAGATATAATTTGCTCACAAAAGGGTAGAATTATAGAATAAGGATCAACATGTCACTTGTAGATCATAGAAACCTGTCATGAGTTTAATCATGCTTGGGAGCCCATAATTATCATGAAAACACTTGACTTGCAAATTATGCCATAATTCATCATCAACTTAAGAATCCTTATCATGTAGTGTAGTAAAAATAGTGGGTACATGAGCACCTGCTCAAAATCATGCAATTAGATAGTATGAGACATGAAAGACTGAAATTTAATCATTTTAAAGTCCTACAGTTTAACCCATAAACATAGTAGTAAACCTCCTATTTTTGGGTGTCATGAAATCCATCAAAAATTCACAATGTGGCATAGTTTCCGTAGTTCATATCATGCATAGCTTCTATAGTTTCAAATCAACTCATGGAATAAGCTTTCAATAGCAGTTAATACATAATACTCAATATTTGATAAAATCAATCATAACCCATGTTCATAATGCATAATAGAAGATACTCATGAAGAGAACAACTTGAAATCATGAACTTTTTCATGAAAGAGAGTATTGGGCTCCATTGGTAACGGACCCATGGATGAAGACCCACATACCTAAACTTGGAATTTCTCAGAGCAAAAGTTATAAAAGACTTGAGACTTGACTTGGGTCCTTGAAATACAAAGTGTGTTCTTGGGATTATTGAGATTGCATGGGGGATTTTATAATGAATTGGAAGGGTTTTGAAAGGGTTTTCTTGAGATTTTGAAGTTGAAAAATTACTAAGTATAGAGGTTTTCACATTTAAATGCGTATTGGGTTATTACCAAATGCTCCTTAACAAAGTTGATAAAATTGCGCAAAAATTGCATTGGTTTGCGCCTCAGGTGCAATGCGGACCAGGCGCGAAGGCCCAAAATGCACTAATGCGCGCCCCAAGCGCGTCACGGCCTGGGCACATAGGGACACTGGAAATGGTCCCCATAGCGAAAATTGGGTCTTCTAAAATTTGAGGGCTACCCTTCTCCCACTTAATTTTTCCCTCTGAACAAGAATATCAAGTCAAATTTTTGAAATCATGCATGAATTGAGATAATCAAGAAATACACTTATAGGGCATTCCAAAGCACATGAGTGGTGCTACAATATCTCCCCCTTGGGAACATTTGTCCCCGAATGTAAAGAAACCATGCATAAGAGAAATGAATAAGACACTCTTAGCCTGGCATGAATGCAATAAATGCACTTAAACATCATTTTCAACAATGTTTCAAATACATAAATCAAAAATCACCAAAACATGTTATCATGAACATGTATGCATGCAAAAATGTCATGAGGGCTGAAACAGAAGACTTGAAAGCATAGATAGGACTTAATTTATTACCTTTGCCTTGAATAGAGTGAAAGAACTATGGATATCATTTCTTCATGTTTGCTTAGGTTTCCCATGTGGCACTTTCAACTTGTTGATTCCTCCAAAGGACTTTGATGGATGTGACATCTTTGTTCCTCAACGTTTCTACTTGCTTACCTACTATTTGCACTGGGACCTCCTCATAGGTCAACTTATCTTTCATAACACCCAAAACTTCTAAGGGCATTATAGCAATTGGATCACCAACACTCTTCCTCAACATAGACACATGGAAGACCGGATAAACCATACTCACATCCATAGGCAACTCCAATTCATAGGCAATTTTACCAATTCTCCTCAAAATTCTATAAGGTCCCACAAACCATGTGCTCAATTTCCCCTTCGTGCTAAACCGGACCACACCCTTCATGGGTGAGACCTTCAAGTAAACCCAATCATCAACATTAAATTCAAGGTCTCTCCTCTTCACATCGGAACAAGACTTTTGTCTACGTTGAGCCGTTGTTAATTTCTCTCTTATCAACCTCACCTTCTCCAAAGCCTCCATAACTAAATTCGAGCCCAACAAAGCCATCTCCCCCATATCACACCATCCAACTAGGGATCTACAATGCATACCATTTAAATCCTGAAAGGGAGCCATGCCAATACTAGAGTGGTAGCTATTGTTGTAAGCAAACTCAATAAGTGGAAGATGTTCATCTCAACTAACTCCAAAACATAAGACCTAAGCATATCCTCAAGAGTTTGAATTGTTCTTTTAGCTTGACCATCCGTTTAAGGAAGGAAAGTCGTACTAAGCTTGACCTTGGTGCCAAGAACCTTTTGGAAGTATCTCAAAAATTGAGAAGTGAATTGAGCACCACGATCCGAAATAATAGACAATGGTAAGCCATGCAATCTAACCAACTCAGAATATATAGCTTAGAATAATCTTTGGCACCATAAGTTGTTTTACCCAGTAAAAAGTGATCCAACTTTGTTATCCTATCAACAACAACGCAAGCAGAATAAAAGTGCTCCCTAGTCTTTGGCAAACCAATCACAAAATCCATGTTCATTTCTTCCCACTTCCAAGTAGGAATTTCTAATGTCTTAGGCTAGGCCACCCGGCCTTTGATGCTCCGCTTTGACTTGTTGGCAATTGTGACAACTGGCTAAAAACTTAGCAATATCCCTTTACATACCACCCCACCAATACACCTTCCTCAAGTCTCTATACATTTTTGTGGAACCGGGGTGAATAGAGTAGGATGAGTTATATGCCTCCTTCAAAATCAAATCCCTCAACCCATCAACATTAGGCACACATATCCTACCTTGATACCTAGGGACACTATCTTCCTTAGGAGAAAATGTCTACCTTACCATACTTCACCAAAGCCTTCAATTCTAGCAAGGCGGGATCAAGGTCTTATTTGGACTTGACCTCTTCAATCAAAGAAGATTTGGAGCCATCAGAAACAACTACGCCACCATTCTCTACCTCATCCAACGTCACTCGCAACCTAGACAGTCAAAGGGCCAAGTGTGTGCCACGAGTGCTCTGTCTTCGAAAAGGCTAACCGATGGACTTCTCTAGCCACTTCCCTATTACTATCATCAATATGAGCTAGACTATCCACGGACACTTTACTTAGAGCATCGACCACAACATGAGCTTTGCCGGGGTGAGAGTGCACATTCATGTCGTAATCCTTTAGGAGTTTTAACCACCTTCTTTGTCTCAAGTTAAGATCTTTTTGTGTGAACACATATTGGAGACTCTTGTGGTCGCTAAATACATCTACATGAACCCCATACAAAAAATGATGTCATATTTTCAAAGCAAATATCACGGCCGCTAATTCAAGATCATGGGTGGTCTAATTATGCTCATGCACCTTTAGTTCTTGTAAGCATATGCCATAACCTTGCCATTTTGCATCAATACACACCAAAATCAATCCTTGAACATCACAATAAACACCAAACCCTTCTAACTCTTCCGGTAAAGCCAAAATAGGAGCAGAGATGAGCTTGTCTTTCAAGGTGTGAAAACTTCTTTTTCATTCACTAGTCCAAACAAATTTTGCTTTTTTTTTGTCAATTTTGTCATAGGGGAAGCAAGTGAAGAGAAACCATTCACAAACCTCTGGTAGTACCCTACTAAACCTAAGAAACTCCTAATATCCGTTGGAGTCAAGGGCCTAGGCTAATTCCTTATCACTTTCGTCTTCTTAGAGTCCACTTTAATTCTATCACCCGACACCACATGCCCTAGGAATGAAACCTCTTTTAACAAAAAATCACACTTATCATATTTAGCAAACAACCTCTCACCCCTCAAAATTTGCAGCACCACCCTCAAATGATTCACATGCTCTTCTTCACTCTGGGAATAAATCAATATATCATCTATGAAGACCACCACAAAAATATCAAGGTAGGGTTTAAAGACCCTATTCACAAGATTAATAAATGTTGCCGGTGCATTAGTCAAGCCAAAAGACAATACCACAAATTCAAAATGCCAATCCTAATTCGAAAAGCCATCTTGGGAATATCGCACTCCCTTACCCTTACTTTGTGGTACCTTGACTGAAGATGAATATTAGAAAAGTGACTAGCACCTGGAAGTTGATCAAATAGATCATCTATCCTTGGTAGAGGATACTTTTTCTTTATGGTGACTCTATTGAGTTGTTGGTAATCGATGCACATTCTAAGGGAATCATTCTTTGTCCTTACAAACAACAACGGTGCACCCCAAGGTGACTTGCTAGGCCTTATGAAACATTTCTCCAATAAATCCCTCAATTGATCTTTCAACTCCTTTAACTCCGCCAGGGCCATATGGTAAGGGGGAACGGAAAAAGGTTGTGTATCGAGAAGGAGGTCTATACCAAAGTTACTTCCCTTTTAATAGGAACACCGGGAAGCTCATCGAGAAAGACAAGAAGAAACTCATTGACCACCGAAACTGACTCAATAGGAAGGACTTTAGACTCAACATCCTTAACCTTTACAAGATGGTAAATGCAACCTTAGAAATCAATTTCCGAGCATTAAGACAATAAATGGACCTACCCTTAACCACCACTTTACACTTTCCCACTCAAGGACGGGCTCATTACAGAATTAGAATCTAACTTTATGGGTTTTATAATCAATGGAAGCATGATATGTATGTAACCAATCCATCCTAAGAATAATGTCAAAATCCACCATGTCAAATTCAACAAAATCACAAGGCAAGACTTTATGTAATATAGAGATGGGACAATCTCTATAGAATCTTCTAGTAATAAGGGACTCACCAATGGGGGTAGACACTTCATAGGGTTCACAAAAAAATTCGGGACACACATGAAGCTTATTGACAACAAGAGAGGTAATGAAAGAAACAGTGGAACCCGGATCTAACAATGCATACACATCATAATCACAAACCTTTAACATACCGATAATAACATCAAGCACGTTGTCCACTCCTTGCCTTCCTTGGAGAGCATAGAACTGATTTTGTATTAGAGCACCCCCTTGTTAGCCTCCCTTTTTCCTTTGACCCACATTAGCACCTTGGCCTTGAGGATGACCATCCCTACCATTGTTTTGAGCTTACGAGAAATCAATAATCTTGTGAACCACTTTACCACAACCATAGCAAGCATTGGAGTCCCTCAAGCATGGACCATCATGATTTCTCCCACTTTTTGGCACCTCGGATTAGTCATCCACCACTATTGCCACCTTGAGTCCTTGGGTTAGACACCCCATCATTAGCAAAACTTTTGTTTGGAGCATTAGAGGACCCTTGTACTTGGAATTTGTGACCTTGTTGGAAATGGCTACCCTTGGCAACTTGGAGACCACCATCAAACTGAGCCATCTTGGACTCCCCACTTCTCCACTTCCTACGCTTCTTCCCCTTAAGTTGTTCGGCATATGTCATGAGCTGAGACAAGTCCATGTCACCCACAAGCATAGTGGTGCATCATTCTTCATTCACCAAATCGGACAACCCCGACACAAACTTGTTCATTCTTGCCCTTGGATCGACAATCAAGTGAGGAGCATACTTTGAGAGCTTGTTGAATTTGAAGGAATACTCCCTCCTACTCATGGAGCGTTTATTGAGATTCATGAAATCGATCATTTTTGCCTCTCTCTACTCAATAGGGAACACCCTGTTGAGGAAGGTGGCCTTGAACTCCTCCTAAGGAATGACATCAATGTTTCCCCTCTCCATTTTCCATTGAGCAAACTAAATTTGGCCCACACCCTTGAGTTGATGGGATGATAGTTCCATCTTCTCCTTTGAATTAACCCCCATGATAGCAAACACCTTATACACCTCATTAATAAAATCTTGGGGATCTTTCTCCGTTTTGGAACCATGAAATTCCGGAGGGCTCATCCTTGTGAAGTCCCTCACTCTCGACGCCGGAGTAGGAACATGAGGGGCTTGGGCCCCTTGATTCAATTAATTTGTCATACCATGGGTCAAGATGGTGATGGCATTTCAAAACTCAACTTCTGTAGCCCCTTCTCCTTGAGGAGCTTGATGAGCGAGGCCCTCTGGTGTGCGGGCCCTCCATGGTCTTCCTTTTGATAGTGGAATCATCTAAAAGAGAAAAAGAGCGTTCGTTAGGGGAGAAAGCCTTATATTTACATCTAGAGCATTACATAGATCATGAAGAAGTGAAACATTTCCTAAAATGCCACATAGACTCCTATTCATAGTTATGGCGCGCTTCACACCCATGAATAAGACTCCACTTGACGCGGTGTATTGGATTTTCGTGGACCATTAACAACCTAGTGCTCTGATACGAAGCTTTTCATGACCCAAGCTTAGGGTATAGATATGAAACGACGAATGGGGGACTTGAAGGAACCCCAAACAAGCCTCTTAGCATACCATTCACACATCCTTGGTTGCGGAAGCCAAATAGAGCAATAACAATAACAATAGAGTCTAAGGAAATTGGACTAAGGAAAGTCTTTCATAATAATAATATCATAAGAAGAGTCAAGCTCAAAGCATAGACAACCATGTTACCCAACAATACCTCTACATAGAATGGAGCGGGGGCCAAGACACTGTCCAGGCTCACCCTCAAATGATAAGTATTCAAACATAATAAACAAATCTTAAAATAGCATGAATGAAAGGTAGATATTGTCCTCGGAGTTGAGGACTCACCAAAGGCTTCTTCAAGAAAAGCAACTAGCCCCGTAGAAGAGGATGATCAATAGGAGCTCCGATCCCTACATGGAGATATCATGTAGGCATAGAGTATGCGTTACTTCTTGGAATGTACTAAGTATGTGGGGTACAATGCAACAAAGAAATAAGCCATAATAATCAAGATGCAGAATCATAATTAATGGATATAAACTCAGCATGACATGTATGATCAATGTTTGTATTAAAACATGCATGTAAATAATCAACTTGCATATATAACATACATATGTGGGAGGAGACCTTACCTGACATATAAGACCAAGCGAGCTACGACTTTGAATCACAATGCATGACACCCCACCAAAGAAGGTGTGGTCTACTTGCCAAGATAAACCATACTTGACCATACTTTGGGGGTAACTTGACCTAGATGGATCCAGTAGTAAACCCCTTTTAGCAAGATAATATAATCCTATGGTGGCACATAGTTTAGAGACTAAGACTTTGAATAAGGACCCCTTGAGTTGAACACTCACCTTAAGCCTCAATCGGTGGTAAGTCTAATCCCAAGGAGTACTTGAAATAATCATAGATTTAATAATAACATGAATAACTTGTAAAGACATGATAACACGGCATGCGTAGCTCATTCACATACTTGACCCTTACATGGGTATCTACCTTATACTGAAGGGTAGAAAACAATACATGAACTTGGCCCCTTCTAGTAAGTGTTGCATTTTACATGAGGGTAGAGATTGTAACATGCTTGACCCCTACTAGTGAGCTTATCTTGAACATGACAGTAAAATAGTAATCATGCTTGACCCCTCAAATAGATATGTTTACTCACAAGAGGGTAGCATTATAGAATAAGGCTCAACATGTCACTTGTAATTCATAGAAACCTTTCATGAGTTTAATACATGGTTGGGAGTCCATAATTGTCATGAAAACACTTGACTTGCAAGTCATGCCATAATTCATCATCAACTTAAGAATCCTTGTAATGTAGTTTAGTAAAAAAATGGTGGCTACATGAACTTATGCTCAAAATCATGCAATTAGATAGTATAAGACCTGAAAGAGTGAAATTAAACCATTGTAAAGTCATACAAGTTAACCCATCAACATAGTAGTAAAACCCCTATTTTTGGGTGCCATGAAATCCATCAAAAATTCACAATGTGAAGTAATTTTCATAGTTCATATCATGCATAGCTTTAATAGTTTCAAATCAATTCATGGAATAAGTTTTCAATAGCAATTCATACATAATACTCAATATTTGATAAAATAAATCAAAACCCATGTTCATAATGCATAATAGAAGATACCCATGAAGAGTACAACCTAAAATCATGAAATTGCTCCTGAAAGAGAGGATTGGGCTCCGTGGGTGAAAGGACCCATGGATGAAGACCCACATATCTAAACTTGGAATTCTTGGAGCAAATGTTGTGAAATACTTGAGACTTAACTTGGGTCCTTGAAATCCAGAGTGTGCTCTTGGGATTATTGAGATTGTATGGGGGATTTTGTGATGAATTGGAAGGGTTTTGAGAGGGTTTTCTCGAGAGTTTCAAGTTGAAAAATATCTAACCGTAGAGGTTTTCACGTTTAAATGGGCATTGGGTTATTACCTAAATGCCCTTGAATAAAGCTGGAAAAACTAGGAAAAAATTGCACTAGTCCATACGCTAGGAGCTACGCAGACCAAGTTTTAAGGCCCAAAATGCAGTAAGGCGCGCCCCAGGCGCGTCGTGGACTGGGCACGCAAGGACACTGGAAATGGTCCTCGTAGCAAAAATTATTTTTTGCTACGTCTTCTAAAATTCGAGGGCTACCCTTTTCCCACTCAATTTTACCCCCTAAAAAAGAATATGAAGTCAGTTTTTTGAAATTATCCACAGATTTTGAGATATTCAAGAAATACACTTTTAGGGCATTCCGACGCACATGAGGGGTGCTACAACGAAAGTGATTCTACAGCCTGTAGAAGAGTCCATAGTCTATAGATGGTCCTCATGGTTACCCTTGACCCTCAAAGAAACTTTTTGTTTTTGGTTGAATCTACGAGTTGGGTCCATGACCTGTAACTTATTTTATGAGCTATAAAAGAAGTTAATAGAACTCGAACCCTAAAAACCTAAACAATTTTCCAAGTATTAAGTCGATATATGAAAGGGTTTCACGATTCATAATTCCATCGTTGGCCCATAGAAAAATCTTCATGGTTTCATGTCCAAAATAATCATGACTTTTGAACCTTGAACTACGGATTGATAGGACAATCCTATAGAAGGGGTCACAACTATAAAAAGGTAAAAGTAGACTCTGGATCAAAAACCCTATATTTGAAACCCAGTGTATCAAGGGGCCTTCGAGGGCTCATAAACTTATCTTTGACTCATAAATAGGGTCCCCTAGATAAACCTGGCAGTTGAAAGGCATTTTCATCTTTTTGTCATCCTTTTATAATATAAACCTTGTTATTTTTGGGTCATATTGAACCCCTTTAGCAGTACCCCACTGCCCTTTTCTTACCACTTACATTTAGAATCTTGTTAGAGCAAACAAGTAAATGAGAAAAGGCTAGGGTTCAAGATCATTCACTGAGTTCTTTGAGTTTTGGCAGTAATCTTTGCATTGTACCTATGTAAGGTATTCATATCGTAAGATTGTGTTCATCTACACTTTTCACATGTTAATTCTTCTAAATTAAGTTCGCAGTTATCTTGCCCTGATTCTAAAATTGACTTCTTGAGTAAATTTATTGTCTACTAAGTTTTTGTATATCTAATTGTCTATTGGTGATATCCATGATTTAATGCAGATGATTCAGATATACTTTCATGCATTCATCCGCATGGACCCTAATTGAGTTGATAGTCATTCTGTCCCCTGATGTGTTGTCAAAATCCAACATATTTTATGCCTAAAACTTAGGATTTTGTGTGTTCACAATGCGACTTTTATTGTTTTAATGTGTTTTGTGTTTGTTTTTGCAAGGAAAGTAGGTTGGCACAATTTTGGGGAAAGTTGCAGGTTTTGCTAGTTTTTAGGACATACGAGACCCTTTACTAGTCGTAACTCAGTCTATAAGTGGTAGAGGTGGTCGCGTAGGGATTTCCAATGCTTAAAGTTCAAAATCTGATAACTTGAAGGTCAGCCATATGAGACCAATCTACAAACCGTAGTACCCTCTGCGAGTCGTAAAGGGATGTTTCGTAGTGATTTTTAGTGTTGATTGAACTTGGACCAAGACGTACAACTGAAGACTATGAGAGGTTAATACGAGTCATAGACCAGACTATGACTTGTAATGGTGTTCCGTATCTGCAAATTCGAAGATTGAAGAGGCTAACTCGTAAGCCCGATTACTGCTCGTAACTCGAGTTACGAGTCGTAACTGCGACTCGTATCAGGCGTCGACCAGTTTTTCTAATTAATTTAGGGACTCATTTGTAAATACTATGAATAGTATATTTTATGTTTTTAACCATAAGTTTTACATACTTTGATAGAGTTTACACAGAGATTACATAGAGCACGAAATTATAGAGCATTAGGTTTATCTTAGGAGACTAAATTTTGGAGATTAGATTCACTTGTGAATTCATTATATCTTTCAAGCTTGTGATTCTAAAAACAAAGTGAGTTTTATTTTTCTCCAATCTTTTTGGGTAAGTGCTTAACTATGTCTTCCATATTCGTTGTTTATTCATTTGCCCAACCTATGAGTAGCTAAACCCACAACTTGGGGTTGTGGGAGCCATGAGAATATAGCTTAGAATACTTGGATTATTTGCAATTCTTGAGTTGGGTATTTGCATATATTAGCCATTTCTCTTCATTTTGCATGTGGTATAATGGTGGCCAACATTAGACGCGCCTAGTGCAATGATCTTGATTCAGGTAATGATGAATAGGAAAAGTGAATAGTTAATAGAATTCCATGATGTGTTCTCATCTAATCAACCGAACCCATCCAAGGAGAGGTTGACTGGGACAATGGGTAATGATTAGTTTGGCATGCTACGCAGATCGGCCAAGTACCATAGTGAAATTTGACCTTTACCTTTAGAAGAGAGCTAGAACAATCTGAATTATCGTCCCGCATGCAATGTCCTAATTGAGAGTTGTGTTATCTGGGTAGACTAAGTTAGTGAATCATGGGTAACACAATTACCCAAGTTGCTCTCCAATTTGATTGTTTCTCCTTTTTATTAGTTTAGTTTAATTTTCTACCAATCATTGTAAATCCCCCTCCCCTTTTAAAGAATCAAGTAGCTGATGTATGAATTGATTATTGGTGAAAAAAGTTGAAAAAGTACTGTATTCCCTATGGGATTCGACCCTAACCTTGGTTAGGTTTTTAATTTGATGATTGCTTTGACCTTGAAATAAAGGCATATCTTAAGTGTTCATCAAGAAAAATGGTGTTGTTGCCGAGGAATATGTTGATACTTTGATTTGGTTTCACTAGTAGTATAATTCAAGTGTTAATTTCTTAGTCCTCTTCTATTTTACTTTTATTTTTGTTTTTGTTGGTTTAGTTGTTTTGCAGGGTATACTAGCTGTGTATGCCCAATACAATGAGTAAAGGCATTTCCTTAGTTCAAATTTATTTAGAGATCCAATGTGTTGCAAGAAATATGACTCAAGCGAATGTTAATGTCGCAGTGAATGAAGCTATATATCAGAATGATGATGTTGAGGATAGGGATGACCATCAACCACTTTTTCCATTGGAGAAAAGGCCACATCCTAGGGATTCCAGTGAGAGTGCCTATGGATGGAATCAATACAGATTGAATCCCATGTCCATGGACATGATGGGAGCCATAGTTCTGCCACCATTACCGACCGACACTAAGTTCACGGTATCTAGTGGATTGCTCCATATACTTCAGAATCATGGTTTGTTCGTAGGTCTACCTTTTGAGGATCCTAATAGCCATTTGCATATTGTAGCTTTTGTGTGCAAGAGTATGATGGGGATGCAAATTCTTTCCATAAATGTTGTTGGGTTGCATGTGTTCCCTCTCTTACTGGTAATGCAGCGGTATGGCTATCGAAACTCTCACAAAGCTCAATTACCAGTTGGGAAGATTTACAGAATGCCTTTTTGGAAAGGTACTTCTTTAGGTCAAAGAAGCTCAAATTAAAAGACCAAATGAACAATTTTGAGCAAATGCCAGGTGATTCAATTAGTACAACATGGGAGAGATTTACAAAGTGTTTGAGAAGCATCCCAGGCTATAAAATTGTTGACAATGCCTTGGTAGAGATTTTCTATCGTGCCCTCTATGAAAATAGTCATAGTTGTGCAAATACTATAATGGGGGGTATGTTCTTGGATCAACTATTCACAAGGATCGCCGAGAGAATAGAGCAAGCGGTCAAAACCAATAAAACATAGGGGCAAAGAGAGAGAGAGAGAGAGAGAGCTTCTACAAAGAGCTCATGGGCCCAAGGGTCCAACGCGAACTATTAGCGTCAAGGTTTCAGAAACAAAGGTCGAATTTACAATCTAGAAGGTGCTTATATACATAACCGTGGTGGTTATTTTGAAAGGAATAGGAGCGCAGAAGCCGAGTGGGGTAGAAGAGATGGTTTTTGGAAGGGTCCGTATGTGCCACCCTACAATCATGATGCCAGGGCAAGTAACTCAAGGATAGAATAGATGTTTGACCGATTGATGAAAACAGCTGACACCCAAGATGAGACCTTAAAGGGAATGAAATCTGATATCTCTAGCATACATCAGAAGATAGAGTCTCATTCAGTGGCCATCAAGCAACTCGAGCAACAATTCGTCCAAGTGCCTACTCAATTAAATAAATGTCACAAAAGGTACATTACCGAGCAATATGGTTCAAAACCCGAAGAATTATAGGCATTGTATGGCAATCACGACTAGGAGAGGTAAAAGTATAATTGATCCTCTAATGCTGGTAGTTGCGGATGATATGTATAAAGAGACAATTATCGAGAAGGTTGAGAATGAAGGAGAGGAAAGCAACAAAGATGGGGTGAGTGGTAAAATGGTTAAGGAGCCAGAAATGAGTAAGATCAACCCAAGGCCTCCTCCTCCTTTTCCCCAAAGACTCAAACAGAAGGAGAAGGATGGTAAATTCAAATATTTCCTCTCAATGTTAAAGATAGGGTGAGTGGTAAAATGGTTAAGGAGCCAGAAAAGAGTAAGATCATCCCAATGCCTCCTCCTCCTTTTCCCAAAAGGCTCAAACAGAAGGAGAAGGATGGTAAATTCAAATATTTCCTCTCAATGTTAAAGAAATTGTCCATCAACATTCCTCTTATCGAAGCATTGGAGAAAATGCACATGTATGCTAAATACATGAAGGATTTGATGACTGAGAAGGGCACGGTAAGCCAAGACCTTTCACAAGAGCTCCAACATTGTAGTGCCACTACCACTAAGTCCTTGGTTCAAAAAAAAGGAAGACCCCGATGCATTTACCATCCCTTGTACCATCCCTTAGGTTCTCCTATATAACACCCCACACCTTACAATACTAGTACAATCCAAATGAAACATGACATGATTTGGACCAATTGACGCTATATTTTAAAAGTGCTTGAATCTCATGTTAATGGGATATATGTGCATCTAACTTTTAAGAGGGTCGAGAGTATACATGTTTTGTGTCGAAATGAGGAGATTACAACCTTAAATGAAGTAAGAGAATTGAGGTGCTTGTAGAACTTAGAAGCTAGCAAGTGAGTCACCTACTTGCTTAGCTTAAAATCGCTAGTTAAACGGAGACGAGGCTCGACGTCGAATTTGTTCAAGTTCGATTACGAATAAAGTCCATTTTAAGGATGAAATTTTAGCCCATGTTTCGTGATCATAAATGGACTATTTACTCAGCCCAAGCAGAATATAAAAGAATCCCAAGACCATTACAATATCTTTAGCAAATTAGGCCCAACCAATTAAGAGAGGAAATCAAAAAGAATTGGCAGCAAAGGCCCATCTATTTGGAGCCCCAAAAGGTCCAAGTTAAAGGGGTAAGGAGATGCATCACGTGCTTGGTGATGTAAGGCTGCAGTAGCCTTATTAAGTCGGCCAAATCACTCTATAAAAAGGGGCCAAAGCAGCTCCCAAAGGTCATTTCTCAACTTGACCTCAAAAAAATCAGATTTGCTCTCTAAATTCCTCTCAACTTTTCTCAACCTTGTGAAGTAGCCGAACGACTCTTTTAGGGTTCTTAAGGAGCCTCTAAACCTTGAATACAAAGGTAAGTAATTATAGTTGTGTATTTAGTATGGTTTTATCATGAAAAATAAGAGATAGATGCTAGTTACGCTTGCTGAAATTTGTTGGACAGATTCTGTGCAGAAAGTTGCTGCACCTTTTCTGTTTGTTTTGATGATTTCCCTATGGTTTGTAAGTTGTATTATGACATGGTTTGAGTTATAGACATCACCCTAAGGTTGCTTCCGTGATTTTGGTTTCATTTAACAAGCGCGTTTTATCGTGTTATCTTAAGCGTCATGTTGATTGGAATTTGCGGGCTGTT
>JAPFFP010046837.1:0-10733 GCA_026153255.1 Solanum medicagineum | reverse complement strand
GAGGGGTTGGAGATGTCTGTGACAGAGACTCCTCTTGAACCTCATTTCATTGTCTCACCTGACTGGGTATACCAACCTCCACTTCTACCCCCTTCCCTTTACCTTTGTTTTGCTTGGTATCTAGTATACTTGCTTTACAAAACAATTTAGGAGCTAGACATAATGCACATATAGCACTTGGGTTTATGGCAAGATCTAAATAATGAAAAGAAAGTAACAACTCATAAATGCCACGTAGCCTCTGCATATAAATGTGGTGCACAACAGATCGATAAACAAGACTCTACATAGACATGGCTTTATGGACTCCCTTGGACGACCCGCTCTGATATCACTTCTGTCACGCCCAAAGTCCCATTAGGGCGGACTGGCACCCGTTGCCGATGAGGCACGAGAGAACCAACCTGTACCTATGTGCTTCTATACATATTATAAGGGATTTCTACATTTGACATGCCTTTAAGAAAATAAACAGTGATAACAAGACAAAAGGAAATACCTATGGCTAGGCCATTGGGACCATGGTGTTTAAAGTACGAGACATGACCAAACTTCAATTTACATAGTCTACAAAGCCTCTAGATAAGGAAAAGTATTTGATAAGGGTCGGGATAGGCCCCGCCTCGACTAACTGTACAATAAAAAATACAAGCTCTAGACACACATAAAGCTCCGAAGCAACCTGGAGCTTGGTAACAACAACTGGATATCATGTACTCCTACTGGGGAGATCTACTTGCACCTGTACTTGCAACATGAAATGTAGGTCCCCCGTAAGGGATTTCAGTATGAGATAATCTGCTGAATATGTAAGATAGGAAAATACTGTATACGAAGTAACAGCTCAAATGAAACTATGCACTGGTGTAGGATAAGAGACCACCTATAGTTATACTGTGGGATCATGTTCTTTATGTTCTTTTAATTACTTTACCTTTACTGTATAATCTGTATACAAAAAGTAATACAAATGACTAGCTGATCAGTGGTGAATTTATATCGAGGTCGGCCCTGGCTAGTCTTTTCCTTTAACCACTTGGGCTACCCGCCATGATAGGATCGACCCTGGCTAGGTGATTCTTCTACCCCTTAGGATACCACCCATCAATAACAAATATACTTTACTTTTTAGTTACCTTTGAGATGATTCTTTTGGTGGTCACAATATTAGAGTTGTAGGGCTGTACATGTAGCATATGACATATAGATAATCATACAAGACAATATAAAAATGAAAAAAGTATGTTACACAAATAATGAAATGCGTATGAGATGAAACAACTCGTGAACTTTATCTAGCAACAAGAACCCATGTAACTCGGTATCCAGGTATGTATGCAGATTGAAGGTAACTATGTATTGAAGCATATGAACATGTGAAAGAGTGGATACATGGTTAGTAGTTGTATCGGAGTTGGTAAGTGCCTTTGTGTGCCAAGGAAGGATTTATGTTTCATGCCAAATAATATGAACTCAAGTAGCCTTACATACCTTGCTGTACAACCTTGCTATTACCTCAAGATAACCTTATCTTCCTCCAAATATTTATATACAACATAGAGGTTATAAAACTTGCATTAACAGCCAATAGGTACATCTTGGCAGCCCAATCTCATTAAAAAATTACATACGGGCAGCAAGCGGGTATTTATAAACCTGAGCGTATTCTTTCAACCTTTCCGCTTCTAATCGTACTTTATAATACACATTCTAATATACACATCATATGCAGCCTGTTCTAGTGCATAATATTCTTACAATAGCCCACAAAGCACAACATATAACAATTCTACGCAACATACAAATAGGCGGCATTACGATACGTCCTTTTGCCACATTTTGACGTCGACAATTCCAAACCCGTTTCAACTTTACCCAAACTTTCCACAAAAATTATATACATAAAAATAGCCTTAAGACAGTCTAGTAATAGTACAAAAGCAGTCATTAAGGATGTGGGGCAATAGCCTCCTATCCAACAGCCCACAAGTTCGTATTAAGAACACAATAGCGATATCCTATAAGAACTCACTTTTGCGAACTGTAAAAGTAGTACAACAGCATTTATACATCATTTAAGAACAAATAATCAAAAACAACAGTAGCCTCACTTCATAATTAATCCAACCAAAAAGAGAAAAGCTTCAAAATAAACAAGAAAAATTTATAACAATCATAGAACACATGCTGTCAAAAATTTTCAGCATATACCCGACCAACATAGTCTCTTGTTTTTCATGACGAAACCTTACTAAACACACAACTATAATCACTTACCTTTAATTTCAAGGTTTAGTTCCTCCTTAAGAACCGTAAAAGATTCCTTTGGCTGCTCTACAAAGTAAAGAAAGGGTTGAGAGAAGACTTGGAGAGCAATCTGATTTTTTTTTTGTTCAAGCTGAAAATGACTTATTAGAGCTATTTAAAACCCTTTTTAAACGGACAATTTGGCCGACCTACTAAGGCATTTCATTTTACCAAGCTGGTGATGCAGCTCCTTGCCCCTTTCACTTTGGCCTTATTGGGTTCAAATTGGTTGGGCCTTGGCTGCCCATTTCTCCCTTTTTTCCTTACCTAGTTTTGGGCCTAATTAGTCAAGTAGTTTTTGGTGTACTTGGGCCCTTTTATTATTCATCTTGGGAATAAAATAAAGTCCATTTATCATGGTAAAACACGGGCTAAAGTTACACCCTTAACACAGACTTTATTCATAATCGGACTTGGACAAATTCGACGTCAGGCCTCGTCTCCATTTAGCTAGCAATTTAAACTAAGCAAGTAGGTGATTCACCTCCTAGCTTACTATGTCCTACTAGCACCTCAATTCTCTTACATCATTTAGGGTCATGATCTCCTCAATTTGACACAAAACATGTATACACTCGATCCTCTTAAGCGTTAGATGCACATATAGTCCTATTACATCAGATTCAACCACTTTGAAAAAAATGGGCTTTAATTTGACCAAACCATATCATGTTTCATTTGCATGGTGCTAGTATTGTAAGATGTGGGGTGTTACACGTTGCCGACATGTCAAATCCAAATATCAAAGGCCAGGTGGCCTAACCTAAGACATAGGGATTCCCACTTGGAAGTGGGAGGTGATTAATATGGATTTTGTGGTTGGGTTGCCCAAGACTAGAAAAAGTTTTGATTCCATTTGTGTTATGGTTGATAGGATAACAAAATCGACTCACTTTCTATAGGTTAAGACTACATATGGGGATGAAGAGTATGCAAAGTAGTACATCCAGGAGTTAGTGAGGTTACATGGGGTTCCTTTGTCCATCACACTTTTGGAGGTCTTTTCAAAGGGGTCTTGGTAAAAAAGTTCACCTGAGTATGATCTTTCACCCTCAAATGGATGGCCAAGCCAAAAGAACCATTCAAACCCTTGATATGCTTAGGGCATGTGTATTAGAGTTTCGGGGTAGTTGGGGTGATCATCTTCCTTTGATTGAGTTTGGATACAACAATAGCTATCATTCTAGCATCGGTATGGCTCCTTTTGAGGCTCTTTATGGGAGGCATTGTAGATCATTGATTGGTTGGTTTAAGGTTGGTGAGGCAGCTTTGTTGGGAGCAGATCTAGTCATGGAGACTCTTGAGAAGGTTAGGATGATTAGGGGGAGATTGAAGATGGCCCAAAGTCGCCAAAAATCTTATGCCGATGTGAGAAGAAGAGACCTTGAATTCAAAGTGGGTGATTGAGCCTATTTGAAAGTTTCTCCATGAAAGGTGTGGTCCATTTTGGTAAAAAAGAAGGGAAGTTGATTCCAAGATATGTTGGTCCTTATGTGGTCTTGAGAAGGGTTTGCAAGTTGGCTTATGAATTGAAGTTGCCTAGAGAAATTAATTTGGTTCATCCAGTATTCCATGTCTCTATGTTGAGAAAATGTGTTGGTGATTCTAATGCTATCGTGTCTCTTGATGGTGTGGGTGTTTCTGAGTATGACTTGACTTATTAGGGGACTCCGGTTCAGATTTTTTATAGGCAAGTGAAGAGATTGAGGAACAAGGAGGTGGCATCCGTTAAAGTCCTATGGAGGAACCAACAAATCGAAAGTGCTACATTGGAGGCCAAGGCAGACATGCAAAAGCAATATCCTTATCCCTTCCACTCTACTCAAGCCTAAGGTACTCACTCTATGTCCTTTATGTGATTTCAAGTCTATGTTTCGGCCCCTATATCATTCATATGCATTTATGTTAAAGTTGACAAATTTATGATGATTTTACACTTATGTTGAGGTTTTGAAAATGGTCATTAAATGTAATGTTGCATTCTGTTGGCACTGATTTGTTCATGATTAGTCTTGTCTTTTACGTCTCTTTTATATGCGTGGATGAATATTCCCAAGGGGGAGATATTGAAACATCCCAAAAAGTACCCAAAAATGTGCCTCGAAATTCCATGAATTTTAAATTAAATATATCTCAAAATTTGTGTGCAATATCAAAAATCTAACTTTATATTCTTGTTTAGGGGGTCAAAGTTAGGGGGAGAAGGGTCTAACCCCGATTTAAGAGCAACCATAGCAAAGTTTGAAAATCGCAAAAATGCGATTTCTAGAGACGATCCGTGCCCCTAGTGCGACGCACCAAGGGCGTACTCCTATACAGTTTTATGTCCAGTTTTTCTATCTCGTTCCAAGACTTATGGGTCTTGGGCCTAAGTGTTCCCAAATGTATTTTTACCAATACTTAGTCATATTTCACCCTCATA
The DNA here is from genome assembly GCA_026153255.1 of Solanum medicagineum. NCBI lineage: Eukaryota > Viridiplantae > Streptophyta > Magnoliopsida > Solanales > Solanaceae > Solanum > Solanum medicagineum. The sequence continues at coordinate 6,004 of JAPFFP010046837.1, read as the reverse complement.
TCATCCTAAACATTCCCCAATATACTCTGAAACACTTAGCCATAATTTTCACTCACAAATTCAAGTCTCAAAACCCTTATCCGAAACTAAGGATTTCTTTCATGCTTCAAGCCTCCATTTTCAATCTTCAACAAGAGCTTCTTAAATATTAAGGTATGTAGGTTTTAGCCATTTGTATTACAGGCTCTTATGATCAATATATATGTCAACGTGAACCCCATACTTTCAAAGAAAACACAATCGCTACTAGCTAAAGATCATGTGTTGGATAGTTTCTCTCATGTGGTCCTAGTTGCCTAGATGAGACTTCAGGAAACAACCTCTCTACCTTTATGAGGTAGTGGGAAGGTCTGCGTACATTATACCCTCCCCAAACCCCACTTGTGGGATTTTACTGGGTATGATGATGATGATGATGATGGTCCAAGTTGCCTAGATGCATAAGTAATTACCCTACCATGCTGTGTCTGTAAGCACCCTATGCCAACTCCTGAAGCATCGCAATAAATTGCATACCCCTCAGTGCCTTCCGAAAGTACTAGCACAGGCGCAGAAGTTAGCTTATTTTTTAGCTCCTGGAAGCTCCTTTCACACACATCATTCCCTTGGAACTTGGTTTCCTGATGTGTCAACTTTGTTAGAGGTGCAGAAATAGAAGAAAAACCTTCAACAAACCTCCTTTAATAACCTGCCAAGCCTAGGAAGCTCCGGACTTTCGTGGGTGTTGTTGGCCTTGGCAAATCTTTTACAACTTCTATCTTTTGTGAATCAACCCTTATTCCCTCATCAGACACAATATGACCAAAGAATGCCACTGATTTTAGCCAAAATTTAAATTTAGAAAACTTGGCATACAACTGTCAATCACGAAAAATCTGTAACACTTGTCGCAAGTGATTTGCTTGATCCTCTTCTGATCCTGAATATACCAAAATGTCATCTATAAACACTATCACAAACACATCCAAACCCTGTTCATCAGATCCATAAAAATAGTTGGTGCATTCTTTAGCCCAAATGACATAACAAGAAATTCAAAGTTACCATAGCATGTTTTGCAAGCTATCTTGGGTATATCTTTCTCGTTCACCCTCACTTGGTAATTACCTGATCTCAAATCAATTTTTGAAAAGCATTTGGCACCCTGTAACTGATCAAATAAATCATCAAACCTGGGGAGGGTGTATTCATTCTTCATTGTCACCCTATTCAATTGCCAATAGTCAATACACATTCTCAAGGTGCCATCCTTTTTGAGGTACAAATAACACTGGTGCACCCCAGGGGGACACACTAGGTCTTATAAAACCCTTATCTAATAAGACTTTTAGATGCTCTTTTAAATTCCCGCAATTCTGCTGGGAGCATTCTCTATGGAGAAATAGAAATAGGTTGTGTTCCTAGAAGTAAGTCAATACCAAAATCTATTTCTCTTTCCGGACGTAAGCCTGGGAGTTCTTCAGGGAACACATCGACAAATTCATTCACTACTGGTATTGATTGAATAGTTGGTGATTCTGCCTCCATATCCCTTACTCTAAATAAATGACATATATACCGCTTAGATATGATCTTTCTGGCCTTAAAATAAGAGATAAACTTCCCCTTTGGTTCCCCAACATTGCTTTCCCATTCTAGAACTATCTCATTTGGAAAGTGGAAGTACACTCTCTTAGTTCAACAATCCACGGTGGCATAACAAGAAGCTAACCAATCCATACCCATTATAACATCAAATTTGACCATTTCTAGCTCAATCAGATCAGCCAATGTGTCACGGTTACAAACAGTTACTACATAGTCATAATAAACCTTTCTATCCATTATAGCTTCACCGGTTGGTGTAGACACTTCAAATGGTTTGCTCAATAATTTGGGTGTTCTCATAAGCTTCCCAGCAACTAGTGTAGTGATGTATGATAGTGTATAACCAGGGTCAATTAATGCATATACATTATGTGAAAAGATGGACAATGTACCTATGACCACATCAGGTGAAGCTCCCAAATTCTGCCGACTCCACAGTGCATAAGTGTGATTCTGGACTACGCTAGAGCTAGCTGTTCCTCTCACACCTCTACCACAACCCATAGGTGATTGCTGACCCCTACCTGGTGGTGGAACTGATGAGGATGATGCAACAACTGACCCAGTAGGTTGTGTCATACCATCCATACGTCTCCTCGGGCAATCCCTCATCATGTGCCCTGACATACCATACCAATAGCAAACATCTGTCCCATCACAACATATACCCGGATGACTCCTTCCATACTGTTTACAAGGCTTCCTGGAAGTTATTGGTTGGCCTGCCAAATAACCCATTGTCTGGGCACCTTGCCCTTCACCTCGCTGACCAAACTGATTACATTGAGACCCTTGAAATTGTGGTGGAGCACTGACTGCAGAGTAGGAGGATGATGGTCTAGGCGGTCTCTTAGAAAACTGAGGCCTAATCTCACCTTAGGGTGGTGTAAACTGCCTTGTAGATCTAGCTCTTTTGGCTTGCCCCCTTTCCAACTCTTGTGTCCTTCTCCTAGGCCTCTGATCCTCCAATTTCTGTGCTAAAGCCTGCATTCTTGCTATGTCCATATCTTTGTTCAAGGAAGCAATGGTGCAGTCTTTGACCAGATACGTATCAAACCTATCTACATATCGATGAACTCTATTTGCCATTGTAGCAACTACATTAGGAGCATACCTTGCCAGGGAATTAAATTGGAGGCTATACTCCCTTACACTTATATTCCCTTGGTGCAAATTCGCAAACAAATCTACACGGGCCTCTCGGATCTGTAATGGCAAATGATGGTTAAGAAATGCCTCTTTGAATTCCTTCCAGGTAGTTGGAGGTGCACCTATACCCTTAGATTGCTTCCAGACTTCATACCACAATATAGCCACACCCTTTAGCCTATATGTCGCTAACTCAACAGCTTCTGTACCACTCATGTGCATAACATCTAAAATACGCTGAATCTGATCAATAAAGTCCTGGGGGTCTTCATTAGGATCTGACCCAGTAAAGGATGGACGATCCAAATTAAGAAAATCATCTATCCTTATGCCAGCTGTTCTATTTGCACCACTTATACCTATAACTGGACCTTCCTGTCTTTGACCTTGACCAGCAACTATATGGCTCAATAGTTGGACTGCATTTCTCAGATCCTGCACGGTAGCATCAATAGGTGGTTCTGGGGGATTTTCACTACTCTCGAGTTCATCAGGAACTGGAGGAGTTGGAGATGTCTGTGATAAAGACTCATCTTGAACATCATTTTGTTGCCTCACCTGGCTGGGCATAACAACCACCACTTCTACTCCCTTCCCTTTACCTTTGTTCTACCTTGTTTATGGCATACTTGCTGTAAAAAACAATTTAGAATTAGACAGAATACACCTATTACACTTAGCTCTATGGCACGATCTAAAGAATGAAAAGCAAGTTACAAATCCTAAATACCACGTAGCCTCCAGCTTATAAATGTGGTGAACAACACATCGATAAACAAGATTCTACATAGACACGACTTTGTAGACTCCCTAGGATGACCCGCTCTTATACCACTTCTGTCACGCCCCAAATCCCGTTAGGGCGGATTGACACCCGTTGCCAATAAGGCCCGGAGAACCAACCTATATCTATGTGCTTTCTGTACATATTATGAAGGGTTTCTCGTTTGACATGTCTTTAAGAAAATAAACAGTGATAACAAGCCAAAAGGAAATACATATGACTAGGCCGGTGGGGCCATGGTATCTAAAGTACGAGAAGTGACTACACTTTAATTTAAATAGTCTAGAAAGCCTCTAGACAAAGAAAAACATTTGATAAGGGTCGGGACAGGCCCCGCCTCAACAAACTATATGATACAAACATATAAGCTCTAGACATATACAAAGCCCTGAAACAACCTGGAGCTTGGTAACCGCAGCTGAATGTCCTATACTCCTACTAGGAAGATCCACTAGCACCTGTAACTACAGAATGAAATGCAGGTCCCCCATAAGGGACGTCAGTACGAGATAATGTACTGAATATATAAGGCAGGAAACACTGTATATGAGTGTAACAACTCAAGTGAGACTGTACTCTGATGTACCATAAGGGACCACTAGTAGTTATACTATGGGATCATGTACTTTATGTTCTTTCTAATACAATACCTTTACCGTATAATCTGTGCACAACTGTAATACAAATGACCGACTGATCAGTGGTAAACTGTATCGGGATCGTCCCTGGCTAGCTTCTTCCTTAACCCCTCGGGCTACCACCCCTGATAGGATCGTCCTTAGCTAGGTTATTTTCCCACCCCTCGTGCTACCACCCATCAATAAACAATATACTTTACCTTTCAATTACCTCTGAGATGGTTCTTTTGGTGGTCACAATATTGGAACTGTAGGACTGTATATGTAACATGTGACATGTAGATGATTATACAAGACCATATGAAAATGAAAAGAGTACGTTACACAATTAATGAAATGCATATGAAATGACACAACTTATGAACTTTGTTTGGCAAAGAGAACTCATGTAACTTGTCATCTTCGTGTGTATGCTGATTTGAAAGTGAGAATGTTTGGAAGCCTATGAGCATATGAAAGAGTGTAGACACAGTTAATAGTTGTATCGGAGTTTGTAAGTGCCTTTATGTACCAAGGAAGGATCTATGTTTCATGCCAAACAATACGAAGTCAAGTAGCCTTACATACCTCGTTGTATGACCTTTTTACTACATCGAGACAACCTTCCCTTTCTCCAAATACTTATCTACAATACAGTAGGGGATAAAACTAGCATTAGCAGCCAATAAATACACCTTATAATTACAATATCATAGAAAACAATCCACGGACAGCAAGCGGGTATTGATAAACCCGAGCGTATGCCTTCAACTTTTCCGCACCTAATTGTACTTTTCTAATACATATTTTCATGTACACATCATCTGCAGCCTAGTTTACTGCCACAACAGTCTTACAATAGCCCACAAACCACAACGCATAACAAGTCTACACAACCTAAAAATGGACAGCATAACGTTACCTTCCTTAGCTACCTTTCGATGTCGACAATTCCAAACCTATTACAACTCTTACCAAACTGTTCCAACAACATTTACACATGCAAGAAGACCTACAACAGTCTTATAATAGCACTCAAGAATTCATGAAGGACGTGACCTAATAGCCTTCCATCCAACAATCCACAAGTCCAATCAACGTTACACTTAAGATAGCACAATAAAATGCGCTTCTTAAATGAAACGAAAATCAGGGCAGCAACGTTAGGATAATATTTATACCTTAATCCATATTAATAACATCAATATCTCTTCATAATACAGCCCACAAACCATAGTGAAATCACTAAACAAAAGGCAAGTATGCAGTATCTTTCTCAATACATGTTGTCTCAAATTTCCAGCACAACATACTAGCATATACTTCGTGTTTTTCATAATAAAATCATACTTAACGCATCTGTAAACACACTTACCTTTTTTTTCAAGGGGTTGGACTTACCTAAGAACCCTATAAGTCCCTTTTAGCTGCTTTACAAAGTTAAGAAAAGTTGAGAGAAAACTTGGAGACAAATATGCTTTTTTTTTGTCAAGTGAACAATTACTTGTGGGAGCTGCTTTAAACCTTTTAAAGTGTGATTTTGGCTGCCTTAATAAGATATTCTCAGCCTCATTCTACCAAGTAGGTGATGCATCTCCTTTATCCTTCCATTTGGGCTTTTTGGATCTCCAAATTGGGTTGGGTTTGGGTTGCCTATTTTTCAGCTTTCTTCTTCACTTGGGTTGGGCCCAAAGTATCCAAGAACTTGTGATGTATTAGGAACCTTTGAATATCATCCTTGGGCTTATCATATAGTATATTTATGATGATAAAACATGGGCTAATGTTATACCCTTAACACGGACTTTATTCATAATCGGACCTGGACCAATTCGACGTCGAGCCTCGTCTCCGTTTAGCTAGCAAA
>JAPFFP010046836.1:0-10733 GCA_026153255.1 Solanum medicagineum | reverse complement strand
TCATTACATTGCACATGACATGTCCAACAACACCTCTACTACATAGATAAGAGTGGGGGCAAAGACATGCAATCGGGCTCACCCTCAAAGTCAATATTTACATGAAAGAAAGGTAGTTTTAGAATATAGCATGATATCATAAGAAATGGCTCTGGAATGGAGGACTCACTAACAAGCTTGAATGGAATCGTACTACCCACGTGGATGGGAATGCTAAAGCAAGGCTATGGTTCCTACATCGTGACATCACGTAGGCATAAAGTATATGTTAATACATTTGGATGTACTAAGTATGTAGGATGCAATGCAACAAGTACCATAATCAAAATGCATAACATGGGTAATGAATAAGCATATATCAATATGGCATGTATGAATGATGGTTTATGTAAAACCATGCTTATATAGAACATAATCCATGTTTAAGAAGAGACCACTTTAGTGCAAATACATGGCCTACCACATCCTTAGAGAGGCTCATGAGGTACAAACCCCTTCATATAGTTGGAGAGGTACAAACTCCCCAATGTGGTTGACGGAGCACGAACCACCCAACGTGGTTATCAAGGTACAAACCCCTAGACATGGTTGCATGGGCCTGTCACCTCCCGAGCGAGGCGATCGAGGAACTAACCCCTCAATAAGTTTACCCAGGCCTATAACCTCCCGAGTGAGGCTTGGTCCTTTTCCCACATCATAGAGATAATATCATATACAAACATTCCTTTTATCATCATATAGTCACTCAACTCATAAGACATGTATTGAGCCTTCAATTCCAAAAGGAAACCATAACTGGATATTTTATCGAACACTTGGCGGGTGTGTAGTGCTAGTGTAAAACCATACAATTCAAGAGTGAAATCATGCTAAAAAATTCAGTATAAAACCATCAATAGATACTTGGTAACACCCTCAAGTAATTAAATCAAAACCCTTCATCAAATCCCACATTAGATCTTAGATTTATATCTTCAAACATGCTAAAACAGTCACAATTTCTTGAAACCCCAAGATAGTGTGCAGTAAAATTCATAATAAATACGACCCATGAGTAAAGCAACTTTAAATCATGCAATTTTATGTAAAAGAGAGCTCTGGTATCATGGGTGAAAGGAACCCATGAAAGAAACACACATACCTTGACCTTTGGAGAATCCTTGAAGTAGATTGAAGATGGATACATGAAGGTTGATTGGGAACCTTGAAATCTTGATGAGTTTTGAGACTTGAATTTAGGAGATGAAATATTGGCCTAGTGTTTGAGTGAGTATTTGGGAATGTCGTGAATGATATGAGGGTGAAATAAGGCTAAGCATAGGCATTTTTATGCATAGGAACTCTTAGGCCCAAGACCCAAAAAACTTGGACCGAACATGAAAACTGGGAAAAAATTGCACTGAGGCGTGCCCTTAGCACGTTGCGCCAGGGGCGCGAAAAGCTCTCTGGAAATTGATTTTTGGGAATTTGAAATTGCGATTCATTTGCTCTAAAATCGGGGTAGGCCCATTTTCCACTCAATTTGACCTCCTGAACAAGAATATGAAGTCGAATTTTCGAAATCATGCATGGATTTTGAGTATATGGAAATTATGATTTTGGGCAATTCCGAGGCACATTTTCAGCAATTTTTGGGGTCGTTTCAATATCTCCCCCTTGGGAACATTCATCCCTGAATGTAAAAGAAGCGTATATGATAGATGCAAACATGACACTTTCAGCCCACATAAGGATGCAACCATACACTTAAACATTATTTCAAAAATCTCAACAGAAGTGTAAAATCATCATGAACTTGTCAATTTAAACATGAATGTATGCAATGACATGAGGGCTGAACTTAAGACTTGAGATCATATAAAGGACCTAGACCAATACCTTAGGCTTGAGTGGAGAGGACGAGATAAGAGTATCACTTTTACATATCTATTTCGACCACCTAAGTAGCACCTTTGACTTGTTGATTCATCCAAAGGACCTTAACGGAAGCAACTTACTTGTTCCTCAACCTCTTGACTTGCCTATGCAAGATCTCTACTGGAACCTCTTTATATTTCAAGTTGTCTTCAACTACCCCTACAACATATAGAGGCACAATAGCATTGGGATCACCCACACACTTTCTCAAGATAGACACATGAAAGATCGGATGAACCAATTGCATCTCTCTAGGCAAATCCAACTCATAGTCCACCTTACCAACCCTTCTCAACACCATATAAGGACCCACAGATCTAGGGCTCAACTTGCCCTTCTTACCAAAACCAACCACACCACTCATGGGTGACACCTTCAAATAAACCCAATCACCAACCTTGAATTCAAGATCCCTTCTCCTTACATCAGTATAAGACTTTTGGCACCTTTGGGCTGTTTTCAACCTTTCTCTAATCATCCTAAACTTCTTAAGAGCCTCCATAACCAAATATGGTTCCAACATATCCACTACTCAATCCTCAAACCACAAGATCGATGATCTACAATGCCTACCATAGAGAGCTTCAGAAGGAGCCATACCAATGCTAGAATGACAACTATTATTGTATGCAAACTCAATCAATGGAAGATGATCATCCCAACTATGCTTAAGCTCGAATACACAAGGCCTATTCATGTCCTCAAGTGTTTGGATAGTTCTTTCGGCTTGGCCAACCGTTTGAGGGTGAAAGGTCGTACTATGCTTTACTTTTGTTCCAAGACCTCTTTGGAAAGACCTCCAAAAGTGGGAAGTGAATTGTGCACCACGATCCAATATAATGGATAAAGGAACCCCATGCAACCTCACCAAGTCATGAATGTATAACCTAGCATAATCTTCAGCCCCATATGTAGTCTTAACTAGTACAAAGTGAACCGATTTTGTCATCCTATCAACCACAACCCATATGGAATCAAAACGCTTTCTAGTCTTGGGCAACCCAACCACAAAATCCATATTAATCTCTTCCCACTTCCAAGTAGGAAACTCTATGTCATGGGTTAGGCCACCCGGCCTTTGATGTTCGGCTTTGACTTGTTGGCAATTATGGAAACTGAAAACAAATTTTTCAATGTCTTTCTTCATGCCTCCCCACCAATACATTTTAGTAGTCCCGGGGTGAATTGAATTAGAAGAACCCTGAGCCTCATCAAAAATCTTTTCCTTCAAACCATCAACACAAGGCACACACAATCTACCTTGATATCTAAGGGAACCATCTCCCCCTTAGGAGAAAACCTCCACCTTACCATCTTTTACCAAAGTTTTCAATTCCAACAAAGCAGGGTCAAGATCTTGGTTAGCTTTCACCTTCTCAACCAATGAAGATTTAGAACCCCCAACAACAACAACACTACCATTATCAACTCCTTCCAACCTAACTCCCAACCTAGCTAACCGATAGACCTTCCTAGCCACCTCCTTGTCACCATCATCAACATGAGCTAGGCTACCCATGGACACCCTACTCAAAGCATCCGCCAAAACATTAGCCTTACCTAAATGATAATGCACACTCATATCATAATCCTTTAGAAGTTCTAACCACCTTCTTTACCTCAAGTTAAGATCCTTTTGAGTGAAAACATATTGGAGGCTCTTATGATCGGTGAACAAATCAACATGCACCCCATACAAATAATAACGCCATACCTTTAATGCAAATACTATAGCAGCTAGTTCAAGGTCATGAGTAGGATATTTCTTTTCATTCACCTTGAGTTTCCTAGAATCATAGACTATGACCTTACCATTTCGCGTTAGAACACAACCCAACCAACTCTAGAAGCATCATAGAATACAACAAATCCCTCTAGCCCTTCCGATGATAATACCGGAGCGGACACAAGCTTATCTTTCAATGTTTGGAAGCTCCTCTCACACTCACTGGTCCACACAAACTTAGTCGTCTTTTGAGTCAATTTTTCTATACGAGAAGCAATAGAAGAGAACCAATTCAAAATCTTTGATAGTAACTCGCTAGGCCCAAGAAGCTCCTAATATCTTACGGGGTCAGTGGTTTAGGCCAGTTTCCAATCACATCCATCTTCTTAAGATCCCCATTAGTACCATCCCCCGACACCACATGACCTAGGAAGGCAACCTTCTTCAACAAAAAAATCACATTTTGCTTATTTAGCATACAATTTCTCTTCTCTCAACCTTTGCAACACTACCCTCAAATGACCCATATGCTGCTCTTCATTATGTAAAAAGACAAAAATGTCATCAATGAAGACCAAAACAAGCAAATCAAGGTAGGGTTTAAAGACCATAATCATTAGGTCCATGAAGATGGTCGGTGCATTGTCAACCCAAATGACATCATAACAAACTCATAATGCCCATACCTAGTCCAGAAGGTCGTCTTAGGAATATCACACTCCCTCACCTTCACTTGATGATACCCAGACCGAAGATCCTTAGAGAAATGGCTAGCCCCTTGCAATTGGTCAAACAAGTCATCAATCCTTCGAAGAGGATACCTATTCCTGATGGTGAACCTTTTAAGTTGCCGGTAGTCAATACACATTCTAAGAGACCCATACTTCTTCTTCACCAAACAACACCAGTGCACCCCAAGGTGATTGGTTAGGCCTAATGAAACCCTTCTCCAACAAGTCCCTCAATTGTTCCTTCAACCCCTTTAACTCCACTGGGGCCATAATGTAAGGGGGAATAGAAATGGGTTGAGTATCAAGAAGGAGGTCTATACCAAAATCTATTTTCCTTTCAGGAGGAACACCGGGAAGGTCATTTGGAAAGACATCAAGAAACTCATTTATAACCAGAACTAACTCTATGGGAAGGACTTTGGACTGCACATCTCTAACTCTCACAAGATGATAAAGACACCCCTTAGAGATCAATTTACGGGATTTAATGCAAGAGATTAACCTACCCTTGACCACCATATCTTGAATCTTCCACTCAAGGACGGGTTCAATTGGGAATTGGAATTTGACCCTACGGGTTCTACAATCAATAGAAGCATAGTATGCATGCAACCAATCCATCCCAAGAATGACATCAAAATTAACCATGTCCAACTCAACAAAATCACAATGAAATGCTTTATGCAAAATGCAAAATGCAAATGCGACAATCTCTATAAACCTTCATAGCAACAATAGATGCACCAATAGGAGTAGACACCTCATATGACTCACATAATAATTCGGGGTCAACATGGAACTTTTTGGCAACAAAGGAGGTAACAAAAGAAAGAGTGGCACCCCGATCAATCAATCCATACACATTGAAATCAAAGATTTTCAATATACCGATAACAACATCGGGCACCTCATAAACCCCTTGAATCCCATGCAAAGCAGAAAACCGGTTGTGCCTTGGGGCACCATCTTGTTGGCCACCTCTTTCCAAAGGAACTGCATTAGTACCTTGTGGACGAACCTCCTTACCCTTGTTGCAATTTCGGGGGCAATTAATCACCTTATGCCTAACTTCCTCACAACCATAGCAAGCATTAGTATCCCTCAAGCATGGGCCACTTTGACCCCTACCACATTCGGACACCACCATTAGTAGAAGAATGATCAACTTGGGCTTCAATCCCTATATAGTTATATCATGTAGGCAAGAGTATGCGTTAGTACATTTGAATGTACTAAGTATGTAGGATACAATGCATCAAGAGATAGGCATCATAAATTAAAATGCATGACAATAGGCAATACGCATAATATAACAACATGACATGTATGATCAATGCTTAAGTAAAACATACTTAAGTAACTCATGCTCATATAGGATATCATATGTGTAGAAGAAGCCAAGATAGATTTCTAAAGTACAAACCCCTTGGTTGGTTGATCATGGATTCACTCTGTCACCCTGGTGGTGTGGTACAAACCCCTCACATAGTTGCTCATAGTTTCACCTTATCACACTGGTGGCGAAGTACAAACTGCTCACATGGTTGATGAGTGCAATCCTCCACCTCGGTTGATGAGTACAAACCCCCACCTTGGTTATCAAGGCACTAGCCCCTTGATTGGCTATCAAGGTACTTACCCCTGACAAGGTTATCTAGGCGTTTAGGCCCCCAAATCGGGCATGGTCTAATGAAACACTTTATATAGAGTATATCATATACATAAACTCATTTCATCATCATATAGTCAATCATATCATATCTCATGCTTTGGACCTTCAATTCCTAAAGAAACCATAACCGGACATTTTATCAAACACTTGGCTGGTTTGAAATGGTAGTATAAAACCATGAAGTAAAGAGATGAAATCATGCAAGAAAATCCATTGTAAAACCATCAATCAAAACCTTGCAATACCCTCAAGAAACATACACTAAGACGCCTCATCAAATCTTACAATAGATCCAATATTTATGGCTCTAAGCATAGCAAAACAGTCACAACTTTACATAGGCTTAACATAGTTCATAGACATGTTCATACTAGTAAACCCAATTGTTAAAACAACTTTAAATTATGCAAATTTAGTAAAAAGGAGATTAGGGTACCATGGGCGAAAGAAGCCAATGGCTTAAACGTACATACCTTAGCTTTGGAGAAATTCTTAGTGAAGATTGGAGATGGAGACTTGAAGTTTGAAGGAGAACCTTGAAATCCAGATGAAGGTTTGAGACATGAATCTTGAGAGAAATAGAGGACGAAGTGTTTGAGTGAGTATTGGAAAATGTCTTGGGTCATCATAAGCTTGAATAAGATGAAAGAAATACAGATATTGCTTCTCCTTTCCAGCACCGACTTCCTGAAAGATACATACGAATAGACCACTCTTACAAAGGGCCTTGACGAACACCATATCATTGTCAATCAATTCCTCTACCCACCAATCCAGCACTTCAACCGTGACCTTCTCCCAAGCCAACGTATTCTCCACATTACCCAGCATCTCAAGGAGTGCTATAGCACTAGCGTCACCAACACATCCCATCAATCTAGTAGCATGAGAACTAGACTAACCAAACTCCTATGCATAGGCAATTCCCAAACTTACACAACCTTACCAACCTCCCTCTACACTTTATAAGGACTAACAACCATAACTCATTTGACAACCTTAACCACAACTATGCCACCTGTTGCCAAAAACTACCATTTCTCCGTTTGGAGACAACCTCCACTCTACCATCTTTCCACCCAAAACATCCATCTCTAATAAGGTGGAATAAAGGCCTTGCCTAAACTTGACCTTCTCAACCAAAGAAGATTTGGAACTATAAAAAATGCTACACCACCATGCTCAACTTTCCTCAACCTAACTTCCAACCTAACCAACCGATGGACCCTACTAGTCTCCTCTTTCCCACCATCAATAACACATGCTAGCTACCTAGAGCACCGACCGCAACATTGGCCTTACCAAGGAAAAATATAGTGCATACTAATTCATAATTCTTAAGGAATTCTAACCACCTACTTGCTATCCACAATGCAAACCTATCATATTTATCAAACAACCTCTCATCCTCCAAGACTTGCAACACTACCCCCGAAAGATTCACAAGCTCTAAACAAATCAATACCTAATCACTAGAGACCACCACAAACATATCAAGGTAGGGTTCTTAGACCCTATTCAAGAAACCCACAAACACCACAGGTGCATAAGTCAACCAAACAACTCCATCAATACTAATAGTGCTCACTCCTAGTGCGAAAAGACACTTCGGGATATCATCTACCCTCATCCTCACTTGGGGACAAAACCCGAACCTCAAATAAACCTTAGAGATGTGAGTAACTCATTGTACTTGACCAAATAGATCGACCATCCTTACCTATCATGTTACAACCTTACGGGTCCTACACTCATCAAAAGCATGCTATGCAAATAGCCAAAACACCTCAAGAACTCCAACCTACCAAGCTAGGGTCAACAAAGATCACAAGACAAGACTCTATGCAACAAGAACATGGGGAAACCCTTATAGACCCCTACTAGCCACAATAGACTCATGCAACCATCCGGCACACACACATGAATCCTACTATAACAAAGGAATAACATAGGAGATAGCAACTCCCGTACCTATCAACTCACCTTACCCAAAACATTGGTCACAACATTTGCCTTACTTATGGTGAACTAAGTCATAAGAGGAACAATAGGAGAGAGCCTACATCATAAGCTCCGATTATAGCCCGCTAAACCCAAGAAGCTCGCAATACCCAAGGAATCAAGGTCTAGGCTAATCTCTAATCACCTTCATCTTACTAGGGTTCACCTTAACACCATCAACCGACATCACACGACCTAGGAAGGAAACCTTTTACTACCAAAATCCCCACTTCTCCTATTTAGCATCCAACCTTATTCCTTAAACTTTGTAGTACTACCCTCAAAAAACTCACATGCACTACCTCATTAGGGAATACAAACCATCATATCATCACCAACACCACCATAAGCCTGTTAGAGTAGGGGCTAAAAGAGCTTATTCATGAGACTTGTAAGTGTAATTGGTGTACTAGTCGAACCAAAAGTCACTACTCCAAATCCAATTGATCAAAAGGGGACATTCAAGCTCTCATCTACCACCAACAACAATTCTATAAACAAAATAACTTAGGTTCAACACCTCCAATTCTCACAAGGTGATAAAATACAACCCCTTAGAGACCAATTGTACCTTATGACAAGAAATGGACCTACCTCTCGTGTTACCAGTTGACAACCTCCCACTCAAGGATGGGCTCATTAGGGAATTGGAATCTAACCTACGAGCCCTAAAATATTAAAGACATACCATATATGCCACTAATCCACCTCAAGTATGACATCAAGAACTACCACACCTAATTCAACCAAAAGTATAAGACAAGACCTAAAGAAATAAGATCATGAAATAAGCCACAAAAGCCGTACCTATCAACAACAGAACCACCAACAAAATAAATACCAAACAATTCCACACAACAACTCGGGACACATAAGTAACGCACTAGCAATCATAAGAGCAAAGAAAGAAATAGTGACACATCAGACCCATCAATACATACACATCCAAGTCAAAGGAAACTTCAACTTACTAGTGGCAACATTAGGTGCCTCATTTTGCCTTCGCCTTCCTTGGAGTGCATAGGACAAATTGTGCCTTGGGGGACCACCTTGAGTACGAACATCTTCACGCTTACCTTGATTATGTGGACAATCCTTCCTCTTATGCCCCTCTCACTACAATGGAAACAAGCATTGGTGCCTTTCAAGCATAGGCCTCTATGAACCTTACCACATGTTGAACACATAGCATCATCACTATCCTTGGGTCTTTTGAACTTACCCACATTACGGGCCATCTTGGCCTCACTACCTCCCCTCTTACCACTAGAACTCTTGGGAGCACTCACCTGTTGGTCGAGGTGAATTGCCAATTTTGTCGCCGCTTTGGACACTTCCCATAGAGCATTGCGAATCTCCATATTCATCATAGCACCATCCTTGGCAGCTTGATTCATATACAGAAATATAACGGTTAGGGTTTAGCAATAAGACCTAAGGGATCTAACTCTATCGCACGACATAAATCATGAAGAAGTGAAACATTTCCTAAAATGTCTCATAGGCTCCGATCCGTACTCGTAGTGTGCAACACAACTATGAATAAGGATCTAATTGATGCGGTATGTTGGACTCTGAGGATCTATCAAACTAGTGTTCTGATACTATCTTTGTCACCACCCAAGTGTAGGGCCTAGACGTGACCGGCGAATGGGGAACCCAAAGGGACCCCAAATAAGCCTCATAGCGTATCATTACACATCCTTGGTCACGGAAGCAATTAAAATGACGATGAGAGATAAGTATAAACAAGGGGATTGGGACTAAGGAGAAAAGCTTGCATAACATCATAATCAAGAGACAAGGAGTCAAGGCTCATATCAAGGTACATAGCATGTCCAAAACACCTCTACTATGTAGATAAGAGCGAGGGCCAAGACAAAGAAGCCAGTCTCACCCTCATAGTCAAAATAGAAGAGTATAGAAGAGTATTCAATATATAATAAAAGAAAGATATACTAAGGTCCCCAAAATGGAGGACTCACCAACTAGCTCAAACTAGCCATGTGGAGGAGAAGGATGACCAACTTGGGCTTCGATCCCTACACAGTGATATCATGTAGGCAAGAGTATGTGTTAGTACCTTTGAATGTACTAAGTATGTAAAATGCAATGCAACAAGAGATAGGCATCATAATCAAAATGCATAACAATAGACAATAGGGATAATATAACAACATAGCATTTATTATCAACGCAGTAAAACATGCTTTAGTAACTCATGCTTCTATAGGATATCTTATGTGTAGAAGATACCAAGATAGATTTCCAAAGTACAAACCTCTTAGTTGGTTGATGATGGTTTCACCCCATCACCCTGGTGATGTGGTACAAACCCCTCACGTAGTTGATGATAATTTCACCTTATGACCCTGGTGGCACAGTACAAACCCCTCACATGGTTGATGAGCAAAAATGCCCACCTCAATTGATGAGTACAAACCCCCAACTCGATTGATGAGAACAAACTGTCACCTAGGTTATCAAGGGACTAGCCCCTTGATTGGCTATCAAGGTACTAATCCCCCACAAGGTTATCCGGGCTCTTAGTCCCCCCGGATCGGGCATGGTCTAATGCAATACATTATATAGAGTATATCATATACATAAGCTCATTTAATCATCATATAGTCAATCATATCATATCTCATGCATTGGACCTTCAATTCCTCAAGAAACCATAACC
>JAPFFP010046835.1:0-10734 GCA_026153255.1 Solanum medicagineum | reverse complement strand
GCACATATAGCCCATTAACACGAGATTCAAGCACTTTTAAGATTTAGCGTCAATTGGTCCAAATCATGTCATGTTTCTTTGAATTGTACTAGTATTGTAAGGTGTGGGGTGTTACACATGCTCCTCCTCATTATGGGAATAAATCAAGATATCATCAATAAAGACCACCACAAACTTGTCAAGGTAGGGCTTAAAGACTCTATTCATGAGATCCATAAATATAGTAAGTGCATTAGACAACCCAAAGGACATAACCACAAACTCAAAGTGCTCATACCTAGTCTGGAAAGTCGTCTTGGGAATATCACACTCCCTTACTTTCACTTGGTGATACCCGATCCGAAGATCCATCTTGGAGAAGTGACTAGCCCCCTGATGTTAATTAAAAAGGTCATCAATCTTTGGTAGAGGGTACTTATTATTTATGGTGACTCTATTAAGTTATTGGTAATCAATGCCTATTCTAAGAGAACCATTTTTTTTCTTCACAAATAACACTGATGTACCCCAAGGTAACTTACTAGGCCTAATGAAACCCTTTTCTAACAAATCCCTCAATTTCTCCATCAACTCCTTCAACTCCGTCGGGGCCATACGGTAAAGGGAATAGAAATGGGTTGAGTATCGGGAAGGAGGTCTATGCTCAAGTCTATTTCACTTTCGGGAGGAACACCAGGAATCACATCGGGAAGGACATCAAGAAACTTATTAACCATCGGAACCAACTTAATAGGAAGGACTTTGGAATCCACATCCCTAACCCTCATAAGATGATAGAGACAACCCTTAGAAATCAACTTTTGGGCTTTAAGACAAGAAATGAATCTACCCTTGACCACCACATCACAACTTTCCCACTCAAGGACAGGCTCATTAGGGAATTAGAATTTAACCCTATAGGTTCTACAATCAATAGAAGCATAATATACATGCAACCAATCCACCCCAAGAATGACATCAAATAACTCAACAAAATCACAACGCAAGACTTTATGTAATATGAACACAAGACAATTTCTATGGAATCTTTTAGCAACAATAGACTCACCAACGGGGATTGACACTTCATAAGGTTCACACAATAATTCGGGACTAGCATAAAGCTTTTTGGCAACAAAAGAATTAATGAAAGAAAGAGTGGCACCCGGATCAATCAATGCATACACATCAAAATCAAAACATTTGACATACCGGTCACGACATCGGACACCTCATCCACCTGCTGCCTCCCTTGAAGAGCATAGAATTTATTTTGCCTTGGAGCACCCCCTTGTTTGCCTCCTCCCCCTTTTGACCCGCATTTGCACCTTGGTCTTGTGGACGACCATCTCTACCTTTATTTTGAGCATGAGGACAACAAATAACCTTTTGAGCCATTTCACCACAACCAAAGAAAGCATTAGAATTCCTCAAACATGGACTACTATGATTCCTTTCACACCTTGGGCATCTAGGATTCGTCATTCCTTCATTTCCACCTTGGAACACTGGGTTGGTCACCCTATCATTGGCAAACCCCTTGTTAGGAGCATTAGAAAACCCTTGGCCTTGGAAGGCATTGAGGAAACCGGCCACCCTTGGAACCTTGGAAACCACCTTCAAAACGAGCCCTCTTGGACACACCACTAGTTCTTTCTCTAAGATTTCCCCCCTCTAGTTGCTCGACATATGTCATGAGGCGGGACAAATCCATATCACTCTCTAGCATGGTGGTGGACACTCCTCATTAACCAATTCGGACACTCTCAACACAAATTTATTCATCCTTGATCTATGTTGGGCAACCAATTGTGGAGCATACTTGGAAAGTTGGTTGAACTTGAGGGCATAATCCCTCACACTCATGGAACCTTGCTTGAGGTTCATAAACTCCATCATCTTAGCCTCCCTTAGCTCGATAGGAAAGAACTAGTTGATGAATGCAGTTTTGAGCTCTTCCCAAGGGATAGCATTATCATTCCCCTTCTCAAACTTCTATTGTGTAAACCAAATTTGAGCCACCCCTTTGAGTTGGTCGGCTGCCAACTCCGTCTTTTCCTCCGAATTGACCCCTATCATAGATAGTACCTTGTACACCTCGTCTATGACCTCTTGGGGATCCTCATCCATCTTGGATCCACAGAACTCCGATAGGTTCATTCTTGTGAACTACCTCACCCTAGAAGCCGGAGTGACAACATGAGAAGCTTGGGCCCCTTGGTTGATTTGGTTGGTCATAGCATGAGACAACATTACAATAGCATCTCGGAACTCATATTGGCCTACCCCTCCACCTTGATGAGGAGGAGGTATTGGTTGCTCCTCAAGTGTACGGGCTCTCATTAGTCTCTCTCTTGGAATCGGTATGATCTAGAAGAGAAAAGAACATTCGTTAGGGGAAAAAGCCTTATCTTAACTTCAAAAGCATGACATAGATCATGAAGATGGGAAACATTTCTTAAAATGCCTCATCGCATCTTACTCATACGTGTGGCACACTTCAGAACCATGAACAAGACTCTAATCAACGCGGTGTGTTGGATTCCAAGGACTATTAACAACCTAGTGCTCTGATACCAAGTTTCGCACGACCCAAGCCTAGGGCCTAGACGTGACACGGTGAATGGGAAGTCCGAAGACAATCCAAACAAGTCTCTTGACATATCATTCACACATCCTTGGTCGCAGAAGTAAAATAAACCAGAACCACAAAAGATTGGGATAAATAGGGAAGTGGGACTAAGGGAAAGCTTTGAACATAATCAACATGTAAAGAGTCAAGCTCATAGCATAATTACATCACAATATCCAGTATACACCTCTAACTTGGTGTGGAGCGGGGGCCAAGACACTTTCCTGGCTCACCCTCATAACATCAAGTATTCAACATAAGGAGGTCATAAAATAGCAAAAGAAAATAGATAGTGTCCTCGAACTTGAGGACTCACCAAAGCTTGTCTTCAAAGTATCTCACTAGCCACGTGGAAGATGATTAAGAGGAGCTCTGGTTCCTACATGGTGATATCATGTAGGCATAGAGTATGCGTTAGTATGTTTGAATGTACTAAATATGTACTATGTAATGCAACAAGACATAAGCCAATATAGCCAAAATGCATAACCATAGGTAATAGATAAGTATAATCTCAATATGGAATGCATGATCAAGGCTTGAAGTAAAGCATGTCTGGAAACCATTCAACTTTCATAGAACATAATATATGTGTGGGAGGAGACTGTAACCGACATAGACCAAGTAGCTACAATTTGGAACCCATGGCATGATACCCCCTTGGTGAAGTGGAACAGGCATGACACCTTCCGACTAGGTGTGGTTTACTTACCAAGGCAAACCAAACCTGATAACATGACTAGATGGATCCACTAGTATAGCAAGGTAATAATCATAGTCCTATGGTGGCACATAGTTTAGAGACAAAAGACTTTATGTAAGGACCCCTTGGGCCGAGCCCCATCTTAAGCCTCAATCTGTGCTAAATCGACTCCCACGGAATACTTGAAATAATCATAACTTGTGTAGCTTGTAAGAAACATGGAAATTTAACATGAGCAGCTCTTGAAAAATGTTTGACCTCTAGTTATGAGCCTAACTTGAATATAACAGTAAACAATCATACATGAACCCTTGCTTTAACATGAATGGCTCACATGAGGTAAAATCTTGAAATAAGGCTTAACTTGATACTTGTAAAATCATAGATAATTTCATGAATTTAATACATGCTTAAAAGCCCATAATTATTAGGAAGTCACTTGACTTATAAAACATGTAAATAACTTAAAAATTCTTGACTTGACATTTCATCAAACACTTGGCGGGCATATAACGTTTGTACAAAATCATGCAATTCAAGAGTATAACAAGATGAGTAAATCAATTTAAAATCAACCCACCAACATAGTAACAAAACCCCAATTTAGGT
The DNA here is from genome assembly GCA_026153255.1 of Solanum medicagineum. Classification (NCBI taxonomy): domain Eukaryota; kingdom Viridiplantae; phylum Streptophyta; class Magnoliopsida; order Solanales; family Solanaceae; genus Solanum; species Solanum medicagineum. The sequence goes on along the minus strand of JAPFFP010046835.1, from coordinate 6,811 downwards.
ATTGTGAAATCCATCTGAAAAGTTCATCATAGTTCATAGCTTTCATAACTCAAATCATGTATAGTCTCAATAGACAAAGATCATCTCACAGTGTAAGCTTAAATTAGATACTCATGCATAATAAAAAATATTCGATAAAACCCCAATATAATTCATGCTCATATTTCATAATAATAGATTCCCACAAGTAAGACAACTTGAAATCATGCAAATTTTCATAAAAAGGAAGATTGGGCTCCATGGGTGAAAGGACCCAATGGATAAAACCCACATATCTAAATTTGAGAATTCCTTGATGTAAACTTGAAAGAGGCTTGAAGCTTGGATTGAGTTCTTGAGATCCAGTGTGAGCTTGGAATCCTTGGATTTGGATGGGAATTTTGATAAAGTGTTGAAGAGGTTTTAGAGAGGGTTTTGAGTGATATAGAGTTGAAAAATGGCTTAGTATGGGAGATTTAACGTGTAAATGGGCATGGGGCCATGACCCTAATGCCCTTGGACCGAAATGAAAAAATAAGGAAAATCCAACACACTGGTCCGCGATGGGTTGGCGTCGTGGACCAAATGCGTACAGCCACTGCTTTGCAAAAAATAAGCAATTTTCACTATGGGTCCTCTAAAATCCGAGTTATACTCATTTCCTACTCAATATTTCCCCCTGATCGAGAATATGAAGTCGAATTTTTGATATCATGCACAAATTTTGAGATATATGGAAGTTACGATTATGGACATTTTCGAAGCATATTTTTGGGGATTTTCAACTCACAAGCTATCTCAAATCTCATGCTATCATTGTGATATCCAAATTATCTCAAATCACATTATTTCACCTAAATTAGTCAATAGGATCACCATTTGCTCATTATTCGGCATAACCGATATTATGTTCCCATCAAATCCAATCATATCATGTAATAGGCTCATAATTCAACCTACTTCTCACAATTATCAAATGAACATGCTCAATAACTCAAATCTAGTCCTAGAAAGGTTAGCCAAACCTACCTCGATACCGAAACTACACTAAGATGAGCTTTCAATCAAATCAAGCCTCCAAACGATCTTCGGATCAATTACTCACTACCAAAAATAGGTACTACATATTAAGAGATGAAGTTTGATACTCATATTGACATGAATTAGGCTTAGGGGAAAAACGATCAAATTTAGGGCTAAGATCCAAAGTTACCAAATCTGAAATTGACTTTAAAATCGAGTTCTATACAAAAAGTGGAGTCCGTGGTGGAAATTCCACTAAAATTGAGTTTAAATTGACGGAAAAAATCACACTACAAAGTTTCAAAATCAAACACCAAAAATTCCCAATTTTGGATATTCAAAATCATGAAATTTAAGTCAAAACCAAGATAAAACTCATAAAAATTGATTAATATTATGTTAAAAATACTTACCAAATAAAATCCTTCGAAAATTTTCTCTCCAAATTGCCCCAAAATCTTTGCAAGTTCGAAGATAGAGTAAAACAAAAGATGACTCTCGGGTTTTGTAAAACGGAATGAAAAAATACACTTCGCGAAAAATAGATAAATGTCGGCGAACGCGGAGGGTTAGGGTCACATGACCTCCGCAAACGCGGGGCCCCTTCAATAAATGTGGAGCACAAGGTCTAAGATCTCTAAGAACGCAGAGAAGAAATTTTCCTACACCAGATATCTGTAAAATAACAGTTGCCAAGTCCAATTCCCTACTCGGAGTGGACCCTCGAAACTCATTCGAATTCAGAATTTCACAAACCAAATATGTATTCATACTAGAACAGCAATCCGGACTCAACAGAATCATCAGAAATCAATTTTAAGGCCTCCTCACCATATTTACTAGTGCAAATCAAATAAATTGGTTTAAAACTCAAAATACTAACTACCCTCAATAACTACAAAAATTATGATGAGACCATTTCTAGCGTTAGTTTACCATCCAACATTACTAGAACTGTCAAATTTCAATCTGAGCTTCTAAAATTCAAATGCTTACTAAAGTCAAACTTTGGTTCCCGAAATGACTGAAATCACAATTTTGGGTCTAAAAACCTCATTTTAACTCTAAAATCAGTTTTGTAACTTTTCATAGTTCAGTTTTGACGTTTCGAAGCTAATGGAAATAATAGATTCTCGATCCGATTCCCAAAAACATAGAAAGGTATAAAAGCTCACTTTTTCAATAACTTAAGCTTTCAGAAAAGCCAAAACTCATATTTTCAACCTTTAAAACTCAGGATTTTAGTTCCCACAATACAGATAGTTCAAAATAGGCCCAAAGCAACCTACGGAAGGGTAAAATAGTTATTTTCACAAATAAGGCCAAAAATTACCAACCATGTTATTACACTATATTGATGCCTAAGAAGGCTATATACTGTCGATAGGGCTATATTACTACCTAAGAAGGGTATGAGTTTTGTACAAGTCTATTTGATGCCTAAGAAGGATATATGTTGCCTGTGGAGCTATATTACTGCCTAAGAGGGCTATGTGATAGCCTAGAGGGCTACTGATATGGGTATGTAGACTCAATTTGCACCTTCTAGGCTTATAGGGGCCTAGGTAGGTGATCTTTTCTGCTGTTTGTACCTGTTGAGCTTATGGGGGCTTTGTTAGTTTGTTGTTTTGATTATTTTGGTATGCTTATGATGTGCTATCAAAACACATTACATTTGATTCCTAAAACTTAGGATGCTGTGTTTTCTTGTGCGACTTTTATGGTTTTTATGTGTTTTTGTGTTAGTTTTTGTAGGAAATACATGTTGGTTCAATTTTGGGAAAAGTTACATATTTTTGCTAATTTTTAGGATATATGGGACCCTCTAATGGGTCGTAGTCTAGTGTACGAGTCATGCAAATGATCTCGTATGTACTTCTAGTGTTCAAAAGCAAAGTTTGAAAGTTTGAAGTTCAGCTATACTGTACTAAGGTACGAGTCGTAGTCACTTCTATGGGTCGTACAGGGTGGTATCACAGCAAGTTCCAGTGTTGATCAAGATTGGAAGAAGAAATGCAAATGTGGACTACGAAGAGGCAATACGAGTCGTAGACCAGACTATGACTCGTAGAGGTGTATCATAGCAGTAAAGTCCAAATTACAAGATACTGACCACCAAAGCCCGATTACGGCTCGTAGGGCATACTATGAATCGTAACTGTGAGTCGTAGCAGAAGTCGACAAGTTTTCCTAATTAATTTAGGGAATCATTTGTAAATACTATAAATAGTATATTTTAGGTTTTTAGTAGATGTTTTTACAGATTTTGGGAGAACACATACAGAGAGACTTAGAGAGCACGAAAGTGTAGAGTATTTTTTTAGGGTTTATCTTTGAAAACTCAATTTTGGAGATTAGATTCACTAGTAGATTCATTAAATCTTTCAAGCTTGTGATTCTAAATACAAAGTAAGTTTTATTGTTCTTCATTCTCTTTGGGTAAGTGAATAACTATGTCCTCCATATTCATTGTTTATTTGTTTGCCCAAGCTATGAGTAGCTAAACCCACAACTTGGGGTTGTGGGAACCATGAGAATCTAACTTAGAAAATCCAAATTATTTGCAATTCCTTGAGTTGGGTATTTGCATGTATTAGCAATATCCCTTCATTTTGCATGTTGTTTAATGGTGGCCAACATTAGACCTCACCTAGTGTCGTGATCCTGATCCAGGTAGTGATGAATAGGAAAAGGGAATGGTTAACAAGATTCGATGATATGTTCTCATCTAATCAACCGAACCCAGCCAAGGAGAGGTTAACTAGACAATAGGTAATGGTTAGTTTGGCAAGCTATGGAGGCCGGCCAAGCCCCATAGTGATATTCGACCTTCACCTTCAAAAGAGGGTTGGAAGAACCTAAATTACCATATTGTATGCAATGTCCTAATTGAAGTTGTGTTATCCGGGGTGTTTAAGTTAGTGAATCATGGGTAACAAAATTACCCAAGTTGCTCTCCAATTTGATTATCTCTCCATTTTATTAGTTTAGTTTAATTTTCTGTCAATTATTGCAAACCCCCCACCCCCACCCCCCATTTTAGAGAATCGAGTAGTTGATGTTTGAATTTGTCGCAACCCAAAATAAGGCCTAGATGTGACACGGCGAATGGGTAGCCCGAAGGGTCCCCAAACAAGCCTCTTAACTTATCATTACACATCATTGATCGTGGAAGCATTTAAATGACATAAAAGAGTAAGAATAGGGAAAAGGGACTAACGGGAAAACTTGCATAACATCATAAACAAGAGACAAAGAGTCAAAGATTGCTTCATAGGTACATAGTATGTCCAACAAACACCTCTAATACATATATTAGAGCGGGGGCCAAGACAAAGCAACCGGGCTCACCCTCACAGTCAAATAGAACTTAAAGAAGAATGTCTTAATTCATAATAAGAGCAACATAGACTAAGGTCCCGAAAGTGGAGGACTCACCAACAAGCTTGAGTAGTATCGATCTAGCCACGTGGAGGATGATGATCAACTTGGGCACCGGTTCCTACATGGTATATTATGTAGGAAGGAGTATGTATTAGTACGTTTGAGTATACTAAGTATGTAGGATGCAATGCAACAAGAGATAGGCATCACAATCAAAATGCATAATAAAAGGCACTAGGCATGATATAACAATATGGCATGTATGACCAAAGTATAAGCAAAACATGCTTAAGCAACTCTTGCTCATATAGGATATCATACATGTAGAAGAGACCAAGCTAGATTTCCAAAGTACATACCCCTTAGCAGGTTGGTGATGATGCCGCCCCATCACTTAGGTGGTGAGGTACAAACCCCTCAATAGGTTGGTGATGATGCCGCCCCATCACCCCGGTAGAGAAGTATAAACCCTTCACTAGGTTGATAAGTACAAACCCCTATCTAGGTTAGTGATGATGCTGACCCATCACTAGGTGGAGAAGTACAAACCCTTCACTAGGTTGATGAGTACAAAAGCCCATCTAGGTAAGTGATGATGCCGCCCCATCCCTAGGTGGAGAAGTACGAACCCTTTACTAGGTTGATGAGTACAAACCCCCATCTAGGTTATCTGGGTTCTTAGTCCCCCCGAATTGGGCATGGTCTAATGCAACACTTTATATAGAATCTATCATATACATAAGCTCATTTCATCATCATATAGTTAATCATATCATATCTCATGCCTTGGACCTTCAATTCCTCAAGAAACCATAACCGAACATTTTATCAAACACTTGGCGAGTGTGAAATGGTAGTATAAGATCATGCAATTTAAAGATGAAATCATGCAAGAAAATCCACTTTAAATGCCTTGCAACTCCCCCAAGCAATATACATCAAAACCCCTTATATAAAGTCTTACAATACCTCTAAGATTTATAGCTCAAAACATAGCAAAACAGTCACAACTTTACATAGCTTTAACATAGTTCATAGATATGTTCATACTAGCAAACCCATTTGTAAAATCAACTTTAAATCATGCAAATTGAGTAAAAAGGAGACTAGGGCACCATGGGTGGAAGGACCCAATTACTAAAACCCACATACCTTGACCTTGTAGAATTTCTTGAAGAAGACATTAATGGAGGCTTGAAGCTTGAAGGAATTCCTTAGATCCTAATGAGGGCTTTAGGACTTGAATCCTGAGAGAAATATTAGTCTAAGTGTTTGAGTGAGTATTGGGAAATGTTTTGGATAACATGAGGATGAAATAAGGCTAAGTATAGGTATTTTCAAGTGTCGGAACCCTTAGGCCCAGGACTTGAAAGTCTTAGACTGAAGTAAAAAAAACAGGACCAAATAACACTACTCCGCGTCGCGGAAGCGATGCGGATTACTCACCGAAATTTGCATTTCTGCACATACGAGTTCTACGAAAATGGTCATAAATTTTTCATCCAAACTCGGAATGAGGGGAAACCAAGTGCGTTGGAAAGCTAACTCAAAGAGCTTTAATTTTTGTAGGTCATGGGCGTCCAAATTCTTTGTGTGTTAAGAGATATGCCCCTTTAAAGTTGACCCTCCTAAATCACATTTTTGCGATTTTCGATTTTGATACGGTTGCTCTAAAATTTGGGTTAAACACATTTTCCACTCAATTTTGCCCCCTGAACAAGAATATAAAGTCAAATTTTTGAAATAACGAACAGATTTTTAGATATATGGAAATTACGATTTCGAGCACTTTCGGGACACATTTTCTGGCACTTTTTAGGGTCGTTTCAATATCTCTCCCTTGGGAACATTCGCCCCCGAATGTGAAAGAAATGTACCGACAAGAGTGATCATAAACAAACCAACCCCAATAAGAATGCAACATTACATTTAAAACACCATTTTCAAATCTCAACATAAGTGCAAAATCATCCTAAACTTGCCAACTTAAACATGATGCGTATGAATGACATAGGGGCTGAAACATAGGACTTGGAATCACATGAAGGACTTAGTCGCTATCTTAGGCTTGATTAGAATGAATGAGGTATAAATATCGCACCCATAAGACTGTTTTGGCTTCCTTAGAGACACCTTTGACTTGATGATCTTCTCAAGAGGGCCTTAATGAATACCACATCCTCATTAATCAACTTCTCCACTCATCCATCCAACACCTCCATTGGGGCCTTCTCCTAAGCCAACTTGTCCTGTACATCACTCAATCTCAAAGAGTGCTATAGCACTAGAGTCACCAATACATCCCATCAACCTAGAAGCATGAAGAACAAGACTAACCATATCCATAAGCAATCCCCAAACTTATGCAACCTTACCAACTTCTCTCTTCATCCTATAAGGACTCACAACCATAACTCATTTGTCA
>JAPFFP010046834.1:0-10735 GCA_026153255.1 Solanum medicagineum | reverse complement strand
GAGTTTGTTAGATTGGGGTGTCCTTCTCTGTCATTTCGGATCGTGGTGCTCAATTCACTTCTCATTTTTAGAGGTCATTTCAAAGAGATCTTGGTACCAAGGTTAAGCTTAGCATGACTTTTCATCCTCAAATGGATAGTCAAGCCGAGAGGACTATCAAAGCTCTTGAGGATATGCTAGGGCTTGTATTTTGGAGTTTAAGGGTAGTTGGGATGAACATCTTCGACTTATTGAGTTTGCTTACAACAATAGCTAACACTCAAGCATTGGTATAGCTCCTTTGAAGCTTTTTATGGTAGGCGTTGTAGATCCCTGGTTGGGTGGTTTGAAGTGGGGGAAATGGCTTTGCTAGGTTCGGATTTGTTCATGGAAGCCTTGGAGAAGGTGAGGTTGATAAGGGAGAGATTGAGAACAGCCCAAAGTAGAAAAAAGTCCTACTTCGATGTGAGGAGAAGAGATCTTGTGTTTAAGGTTGGTGATTGGGTTTACTTGAAAGTCTCACCTATGAAGGGTGTGGTGCAATTTGACAAAATGGGGAAATTGAGCCCAAGATTTGTGGGTCCTTATAGAGTTTTGAGGAGAGTTGGTAATGTTGCATATGAGTTGGAGTTTCCTATGGAGATGAATATGGTTCATCCGGTCTTCCATGTATCCATGTTGACAAGAGTGTGTGGGTGACCCAAGTGCTATAGTGCCCTTAGATGTTGTGGGTGTTATAGAAGTTAATTTGACCTATGAGGAGGTCCTAGTGGAGATTTTGGATAGATAAGTGAAGAGGTTGAGAAACAAGGATGTAGCTTCCGTCAAGGTCCTTTGGAGGAACCAACAAGTTGAAAGTCCCAGGGAAGCCGAGGCGGACATGAGAAAGTGATATCCATATATATTCAACTCTACTCAAGCCAAAGGTAAACATTTAAGTCCCCTATAAGATTTTAACTCTTAAGTTTCAGCCCTTATGTCATTTTGCATGCATTAATGTTCATGGTAGCAAGTCCATGGTGATTTTTGACTCTTATGTTGATACTTTTTGAAAATGATATTTAAATGCATTTGTTGCATTGATGTTGGGCTAAAATCTTCTTGATTACTTCTTTATGCATGTTTCATTGACATTTGGGGATGAATGTTCCCAAGGGGGAGATATTGAAACGCCCCAACATGTTCTTCGAAAAAGCTCATAATCGTAATTTATGCTCATAATCGTAATTTTCATATATCTTAAAATCCGTGTGTGATATCAAAAATCCTACTTCATATTCTCGATTAGGGGGCAAAATTGAGTGAGAAATGGGTATAACCCGGATTTTAGAGGACCCGTAGCAAAAAATAAATTTTGCTAATTTACAATTTCCAAAGAGCGTCCGCGCCCTGGCCGGGACGCGTCAGGGGCGCGGATCAGTGTTAATTTTTTCTTCGCGTTGGGTCCGCGTAGCGGACCAGATACAGACATGTGTTAACTTTTCCTTAATTTTTCTATGTCGTCCAACGGCATTGGGGTCAGAGCCCCATGCACACTTATGCATAAAAACACCTATACTTAGCCATTTTTTTTAACTCCATATCACTCAAGACCCTCACAAAAACCTCTCCAAGACTTACCAAATATCTCATACAAATTTCAAGGACTTCAAGCTTAAGTTTGGACCTCAAGGATTCTCTTCAATCTCTAAGTTCTCTTCAAGCTCATCTCAAGAAAACCCAAGTTTGAGGTATGTGGGTTTCATCCATTGGTTTTTTTCACAAGGAGCCCAATTTTTCTTTTTATGAAGATTGCATGTTTTCAAGTTGTATAATCTTGTGTGTCTCTTATTATGGATTATGATTATAAATTATGTTGGGGTTTTATGAAAAGTTGATTGATTATGCATGTCTATCTATTTCAAGCTTATACCATGAATTGGTTTTTTCTATTGAGACTATGCATGTTTTGAGCTATGGAACTATGATTTATTATGAAATTTGATGATGGATTTCAAGGACCCTATATGAGGGTTTTACAATATGTTGGTGGATTGATTTCATTGAGTTTTCTCATATTATTTCACTCTTGAATTGCATGATTTTGAACAAGCATTATGAACCCACCAAGTGTTTGATAAAATGTCATGACAAGTATTCTCAAGTTATTGATGCTCTATTACATGATTTATAAGTCAAGTGACTTTATAATGATTAAGGGCTTGCATGTATGTATTGAATTTATGAAAAGTATTTATGATGTCGTGACATGCCTCAATCATCTTGTTGAGGGGGCGACATGCCTCAATCACCTTGTTGATGGGGTCACATGCCTCAGTCACCATGTTGAGGGGGTGACATGCCTCAATCACCTTGTTGAGGGGGTCACATGCCTCAAACACCTTGTTGAGGGGTGACATGCCTCAATCACCTTACAAGGGGGTGACATTCCTTGGATTCCAAGTAGTGGTTCACTTGGTCTATGTTTGTTAAGGTCTCTTTCCACACATGTAATATGTATTATGCATGTTGTATGATTTACAGGCATGTTTTATTTCAAGCATTAATCATGCATACCATATTGAGATTATACCTATCCATTGCCTAGGATTATGTATTTTAACTATATTGTCTTATGTCTTTTTGCATTGCATCCTACATACATAGTACATTCAAACGTACTAAGTATACTCTATGCCTACATGATATTACCATGTAGGAACCGGAGCACCGTTTAATCATCTTCCACGTTGCTAGTGCAGTACTTCAAAAGATAAGCTTTGGTGAGTCCTCAAGTCTGAGTGCACTATCTACGTTACTTTTGCTATTTGATATTTCTTTATGCTGAACACTTGTTACTATGAGACGAGCCCAGAAAGTGTCTTGGCTCCCGCTCCATTCCATTTTAGAGGTGTTGTTGGATATATGATGTACTTATACTATGAGCTTCAATCCTTTATACTTTTATGATTATCAAAGGCTTCCCTTAGTCCCGCTTCCCCTTTCATTATATCTCTTGTTGTTGTTATTTTTCTTCCGCGACCAAGGATGTGTGATTGATATGCTAAGAGGCTTTTTTAGGGTCCCTTTGGTTTCCCATTCACCGTGTCACGTCTAGGCCCTAGGTTTGGGTTATGACACTCTATTTTCAAAAGATGAAATATGAAAAATGAAGAAGCGAGAGTGGCTGATTATATATATCCTTCACTGACCTTTGATCCATTTCACAGTCTACTTGTTTAGACTATAGAAATATGAATATATCTCCATTATTGAGGTTGTATGGACAAATCATTTAGTGTATCGAGAACTAGACTCATAAAACCTTCAAGTTGATAGGCTGTTACCTTCTAACTCTTTAGAGATAGAGAGATTCTTTGAGACTCTTGACCCAAACTTCTAAGAAGTTGTAACATTCCCTAAAATCCTATCTTAAATAGCCTTGAAAATCCTAGAAAGAGACTGAGAGAATGACCATGAAGAGACTTCTATGGCCTGTAGAATGTTTTACGTTCCATAAATAGGTATATTGTTTCCCTCTCACACTTAGAAGTTTTTTTATACTTTGTGAACTCCATTTATGGATGGAGTCTACGGCTCATGGACTATGAATCGTAGATGGGATACGTAGATATGATATTGAGAATAAGGAACTCGCCTGATTTTTGCAAAATTAGGTCCACGAGCCGTAAACCAGGTCATGTAGATCACCCCAGCATTTGAGTATGTGGATTCTGTAGATAGGGTCTATGAATCATAGTCTAGATCACTACTCATGTCTTGGGCTCCGCGGATTTTTGCCCAAAATCAAAGTGAGAGGAATGAGGCTTGGGGTCTTATCTCTTGGGGAGAGTTCAAGGATGCATTACTAGATCACTTCTTTCCCTTGGTGTTGAGGGAGCCCAAGATACAAGAATTTATCAAACTTAAGCAAGGGAATATTAATGTGAGGTACTATTCCCTCAAGTTCACATAACTCTCCAAATATGCTCCATTAATGGGTGTTTATTCCCATGCTAGAATGTGCAAATTTATGTGGGAATTGTCCAACTTGCTTGTCCAAGAGTACCGAACAGCTATTCTTGTAAAGAAAGTGTATATTTTAAGACTTATGACTTGTAGAGAGAAAATTGAAAAATATTAAGATGAGAAAGAATGCAATAGAGTCTAAAAGGACTCGTTTTGATGAGGGTGAATCGCCATTTACTAAGGCTTCGAAGGCTAGGGGTAACAGGGAAAGAAACTGCTATCTTCCTCGTGATAAGTGTGGTATGATGCATTTAGAAGAGTGCTTGGTAGGACAAAAAGGTTGTTTTGAGTGTGGTGAGGTTGGGCACAAGAGGAGGGATTGCCCGATTGTCTCTAGAATGGGAAGGGAAAGAGCTTAAAATTCCTTGCTTGGTATGTATGTGTTTCTTTGAATATTGTAATGGTTGGTGCTAGATGGTTTTATGATTTTAGTGCTATAGCGATGTTTGCATGCAAGTGGTTGTGTTGAACTATTGATAACAGTGGTAGTTTTCATGTTCATCATTATGCATCATTTATTTTAGTCTTGGACTTGTTACTTATTGTACATGCTTATTCGTGCAGTAGGCTTTGATCGAAGATTCATGTACAATTTTGGAAATATGTTACTAATGCATTTAACTGATGTTCATTATTGAAGATTTATAAATTTTCATGAAAATGATATTTGGCTTGCATTATTACATTCTTGAAAGGTTGTTATATGTTTATTTCATTCTTATCATGCTAGATTGATTCATATTCAGGGATGAATGTTACTGAGGGGGAAATATTGTAATGTCCCAGAAGTTTGAAGCTAAAACCAACGCAAAAAGTCTATAAATTTAGTTACCAGAATGAAATCACGAGCCGTAAATATGAGTCATGATTTCTTTCACGGATCGAATAAAAGCCCACTAAATCGAGGATTTGACTTGGGAAATTTTGAAGTCAGGAGGTTGAATCATGGAAGGTGTTTATGAGTCGTCGATGCTTTTACAAGTCATAAGTTACATCTTGGATGAGGTTCAAAGAAATAGGTGGTGTAATTCGATAGGATGAGACCCTTTTGCAGGTCATATTATATGTCACGAATTGTAGATTGGGGTCATAGATGGGCAGTGAAATTAAGGGAAATTTTCTAAGTATGGGAAGGTTTTACAAGGGATTTATAGCTCATTGTTTGGTCTTACAGATCGTAGAAGTCTTTCATAGTTTTCGGGATTAAGTCGATAGGTTTTTGATCTTGGATCACGAACGACAGGATGGGTCATACTTTCATCTATGAAACACAAACAGACATTCATAGTTTATTTTGGGCGATTCTATGAAGGTGTTTTCATCATTTGCTCACATCCTAAGCCCTATACTATGTCTTTTTGGCTCATAAATAACTCCTTTTTTTAGCATATTACTACCCAAATCCTCCTTACTTCAATTCATTCTCACAATTAACTAAGTATAAGACCTCTCAACCACTCTCAAGTTCCTTCTTCCTCAAGTTCAAGATAAGACCAAACCCAGGTGTCAAGTTCCTCTTTTCAAATCAAGGTTCTTCCATAGTTTCAATCAAGTATGTGGGTTTCATCCATGGGCTTTTTTTACCCGTGGAGTCCCAATGTATTTTCCACTCAATTCCTTAGTTTAAATTATGCAATTCTTCATGGGTTTTCATATTATGATTCCAAATGCTTATATTATGATTCTATTGATGTTAATTAGCCTATATTATTATGAAATAATGTTTAATTTCATGGGAAAGATGTTATGTATTGAATACGTATATTATGGAAGTTAGGGATTAGAGATATTTGATGGGTTTACTAAATTTAGTTCAAAATTAATGGATCATATAACAAGCCCTTATGATGAACTCTAAGTCAAGAATGATTGATATATGAGTTCTCTCATGTAACTACGATTATGACATGAAAATAGGTCATTATTTGAGGTATAGACAAGACTTAGAAACCATCCTCATAATGATGATTATGTAACACCTCTCACGTGCCTTGGAAAAGTGCCCTATAGTGTATTTCTTGAATATCTCAAAAATTCATGCATGATTTCGCAAATCCGACTTCATATTTATTTTTAGGGGGAAAAATTATGTTGGAAAGGGGTAGTCTTTGATTTTTAGATGGCCCATAGTGAAAAGTAAATTTTCACTACGGGGGCTAAAAACAGAAATGGTATGTGAGTAGACGCGGACTTGTCGCACACTACTGCAAAAAGGGCCTAAACCCATTCCTGGGCCTAAACAGGGGAAAAATTGAACTTCGTGCGAAAATATACTATTCCTCTACAAGTCCGCATCAATGACTTATCACGGAATAGTTCAACAAGTTTCTTAATTTTCTTCAGATAAGTGCAATTGGGTAATAACCCAATGCCTATATAGATAGGAAACCCTTATTCATTAGCCATTTTTCAGGCCTAAAGCTCTCAAATTCTCTCCGAAACATCATTAACTATCTCATTAAAATTCAAGAGTCTCAAGAACTTGCTATGGATTTCAAGAGCCCAATTCAAGCCTCAAGTCCTTCTCAAGTCTTTCTTCCAGAAAACTCCTTAAGGTATGTGGGCTTCATTCATGGGGATTCTTCCACCCATGAAGCCAATCCTTCTCATTTAGTAATTTTCATGATTTTTAAGGTTGAATACTTTATCTGTAAACTTTATTATACATTATAAAACATGATTTGAGTTTGGATTCTTCAGATATTGATTGATTAAGCATGAATATCTATTGAAGGCATATTTCATGAGTTGATTTATATATATTGAGGCTATGCATGATGTGAACTATGCAAACTATGAAAGATTGTGAACTTTTAAGATGAATTTCATGATATCCAAATTGGGGTTTCTACTATAATGTTGGTGGTTCAAAACGAATGATTTCTAAATGAATTAATTTTACACCTCTCTTGTCTTATACACTTGAATTGCATGATTTTAAGCATATGTACATATACTCACCATGTTTGACTAAATTTACATGACAAGGATTCTTATGTTAATGAAAGACTATTGCATTTTTTGCAAGAGAAGTATGATATGATTAATTATGGGCTCCTAAGCATGCACTGAACTCATGAAAAGTTACTATGATTTATAAGTAAGATGTTGAACCCTTATACTATATTCGACCCTTTTGTGAGTGAGTAATGTCTACATGAAGGGGTCAAGCATGATAACTATTTTACCCTCATGTGCAAACTAAAACTCACTAGAAGGGGTCAAGCATATTACAAGTCCTACTCTAATGTGTAATATATTGTCCGCTAGATGGGGTCATGTTTATGAAATATTTTTACCCTCTAGTATAAAGTATATGCCCACATGTAGGGGTCAAGTATATGAATGAGTTACTCTTTCCATGTTATCATGTTTTTACAAGTCATTCAAATTATGATTAAATTAATGATTGTGTTAAGTATTCCATGGGATTAGACTTAGCACTGAAAGAGGCTTAAGTTAGGGGCTCGACCCAAGGGGTCCTTATATAAAGTCTTGGTCTCTTAACTATGTACCACCATAGGTATATATTATTTTCCTAAATGGGATTTACTAGTAGATCCAATTAGGACAAGTTACCCACTATGTGGGGTCAAGTTTGGTTTACCTTGGCAAGTAGATAACTCCTTTTTCGGTGAGGAGACAAATATCGGGATTCCAAGTAGTACCTCGCTTGGTCTTATATTTCAGTTAGGGCCTCTTCCCATATATGCATGTTATATTATGCAAGTTTGACTATCTACATGTATGTTTTAGCTCAAGCATTGATCATACATGTCAGAGTGGCTTATATTTATTGATTATACTTATGCTCTCGTTAATTATAGGTTATGTCATTGTTGCATTTCACCCCACATACTTAGTACATTCCAAGTACAAAGGCATACTTCTTTGACCACATGATTTAACCATGTAGGGACCAGAGCTCCTATTCACCCTCCTCCTCTACATGGCTAGACGGATCTTTTGAAGACTACTATTGGTGAGTCCTCCACTCCGGGGACAATATCCACCTTACTTTCATGCTCTTGTTAAGACTTATCTAGTTTTGGATACTTATCATTTGAGGGTGAGCCCGGGAGATGTCTTGGGCCCCATTCCATTCGTGTTAGAGGTGTCATTGGATATGGATATTTATTTATTGAGCTTGAATCCCATTGTGCTTATATAGTTATGAAAGATTCTGTTAGTCCCTTTATTCCCCTTTATGCTTTTTGCATGTTAATGATGAGATGGAAGTCCCAAGTCCCTAAAACATCCCCATAGCGTGAGTCATACTTATCCGCCCCTTAGACTTTATTTGTTATGTGATTCATGTAAATCCTCTTCCCTATAACATTCCCATAGCTTGAGTTCAAAGTCATGCTTCCCTTAGAATTATTTGTTACTTGCTTGTTATTTAATTATGCTTCCACAACCAAGAATGTGCAAATGATGTGCTAAGAGGCTTGTTTGGGGCCTTTCGTGTTCCCCATTCGCGGTGTCACAGCTAGGACCTAATCATAGGTCATGATAAGCTTGGTATCATAGAACTAGGTTTGTTAATGGTACTTGAAAGTACAAAACATTGCCTCAAATAGATTCTTGTTCATGGTTGTAAAGCGCGCCACAACTATGAACCGGAGGCTATGAGGCATTTTAGGAAATGGTTCACTTTTTCATGATCTATGTCATGCCTTAGATTTAAAATAAGGTTTTCTTCCCTAACAGGTGATCTTTTGTTCTTTTACATCATGCCGCAACCAAGGAAAAGGGCACAAAGGGCACTCACATACCGAGGAGGGTTCGACTTATCTGGCTCCTCAAGCTCCCTATGAAGAAGGGGTTACACATGTCAAATACCGGAACATTATTTCCATGTTGGCACAAGCCATGACTAACCAATTGAACGAAGGAGCCCAAGCTCCTCATGCACCCACCCCAGCTTCAAGAGTGAGGGACTTTCCGAGGATAAACCATCTGGAGTTCTATGGCTCCAAATGGAAGAGGACTCCCAAGAGTTCATATAAAGTTCTTGCTATAATGGGGGTGAGTTCGGAGGATAAGTTGGAACTTGCAGCCTACCAACTCAAGGATGTTGTATAAATTTGGTTTACTGAATAGAAGCTAGAGCGGAAGAACAATGATGCTATCCTATGGGAGGAATTTAAGGCTGCCTTCCTTAATCGATTCTTCCTTATTGAATTAAGAGAGACAAAGATGATGAAGTTCATGAATCTTAAACTAGGCTCATTAAGTTCATCAAGCTCTCAAAATATGCTCCTCACTTGGTTTCCGACTCTAGGGCAAGGATGAACAAGTTTGTGTCAGGGGTATCCGACTTGGTGAATGAAGAATGTCGCACCTCTATGCTTAGTGTGATATGGATTTGTCTCGTCTCATGACTTATGCTGAGCAACATGAAGGGGAGAAAATTAGGAAGATAAGGAGTGGGGAGTCCAAGAGGGCTCAGTATGATAGTGGTTTTTAAGGTGCTAAGGGTGGTGTTTCCAACAAGGTCACAAATTTCAAGGTCAAGGGTCCTCTAATGCTCAAAACAAAAGATAATAAGGCGCTTAACCCTAAGGTTTAAGATGGAAATGGTGGGATAACTCTTCGAAGTTACCCAAACATATAAGAAATCATGGTGGCATATTCTTAAGGGATTCGAATGCTTGCTACAGGTGTGGAAAAGTAGGCTACAAGGTTATTGATTATCCCTATGCTCCAAACAGGGGTAAAGATGGTCATCCTCAAGGAAAAGGTGCTTATGTTGATCAAAGGGTACAAGGAGGCCAACAAAGGGGTGCTCCACATCATAATCGATATTATGCTCTTCAGGGGAGACAAGGATTGGATGAGGTGCCCAATGTTGTTACTAGTATGTTAAAGGTTTATGATTAAGATGTGTATGCTTTATTGGATTGGGGTGCCATTCTTTCTTTCGTTACTCCTTTTGTTGCCAATAAGCCTCATGTGTGTCTAGAATTATTGTGTGAACCCTTTGAGGTGTCTACCCTCATTGCTGAATCCATTATTGCTAGAAGAGTCAATAGGGGTTGTCCTGTGTCTATATTACATAAAGTCTTGCCTTGTGATTTTGTTGAACTTGACATGGTAGATTTTGACATTATTCTTGGGATGGATTGGTTATATGCGTACCATGCTTCCATTGATTGTAGAACTCGTAAGGTTAGGTTCTGATTTCCTAACAAGCCCATCTTTGAGTAGGAAGGTCATAATTCGGTGGTTTAAGGTAGGTTCATTTCTTTCCTTGAGGCCCGAAAATTGATTTCTAAGGGTTGCATTTACCATCTTGTGAGGGTTAAGGATGTTTAGTCTAAAGTCCCTCCTATTAAGTCGGTTCCACTGTTCAGTGAGTTTCTTGATGTATTTCCCACTGAGCTTCCCAGTGTTCCTCCCAAAAGGAAAATAGACTTTGGTATAGACCTCCTCCCTGATACATAACCCATGTTTATTCCCTCTTACCGTATGGCCCCGACAGAATTAAAAAAGTTGAAGGACCAATTAAGGGATTTATTAGAGAAGAGCTTCATCAGTCCTAGAAAGTCACCTTGGGGTGCACCAGTGTCGTTTGTAAGAAAGAAAGATGGCTTACTTAGAATGTGCATCTACTGTCGGCAACTCAATAAAGTTACTATAAAGAACAAGTATCCCTTTCCAAGCATAGATGACCTATTTGATCAACTACAAGGGGCTAGTCATTTTTCTAAGCTTGGTCTTCGGTCCAGATACCACCAAGTGAGGG
>JAPFFP010046833.1:0-10735 GCA_026153255.1 Solanum medicagineum | reverse complement strand
ACACACACACACACACACCAAAAATCAACAATTTAAAAACTACACATCCAAAACATAATTAAAGCCAACATTCAAAACAAAACATTTAAAGTATCCAAAAACAAACATAAAGAAAATATTATTTAAAACAAGAATAAAGTATCCATAAGTAAATAAAGACGGGGGTCAAAAAGTATCAAACACATGGTTCTCAAGCACCGGCATCCATTTGGTCATAGGGGTCCTGGGCCTTAGTCTCCTCCTCGGTGGTTTGGGCTGCAACTGCACTCGAGCTCCCTTCTTCTTATGTCATCCACTACTCCCGGTCCTTCCTCAATGCCTCCATAGCTAAGGACTCCTACACCACCTCATCAGGTATATGCTCCGCCAGTGCCACCACCTCATTGACAGTCTTGGGTCTCTTCTGGCTCACCACTGGGTCATCACTCTCAATAGAGACATTTTGATATGAAGGAGGTGGTTATCAATGCACTTCATTATTATAACAACTTGAAAAACACATATTTTTGTGTGTTATCTTTTGAATATAGGATTATTGAATTTAATCCATATCTATATCTATCTATACTATATTGTTATATTTCATCAATAAATATATCTTTTTTCATTATTATAATGACTTGAAAAAATCGCATCATTATTATTTTTTTTTTTGGAATTTGATTTTTGCATAAATCGCTTTCTAGATTTTGTGTTGAGTGAAAAGTAATGGCGACGATAGGATGATATGTTCAATGAAGAAGAATTGTGTGATATAATTGTATTGAAGAGAAGAGATGATTATGTGGAGGTTATGCGTGGATGCAGCAGTCCTACTCATGGCAATGCTAATGGTAATCTAAGAAATTTCATTTCTGGTGAACTCAAAATCGCTTGGAAATGTTACCTTGGCTGCACTAAAGTTTCTGGTGAACCTTCAGGGCAGCCAAGGTAACATTCGCAGGCAATTTTAAGTTCACCAGAAATGAAAACTCTTAGTTTACCTCTAGCATCGTCGTGAATAAGACTGGTGCATTTGCATGTAACCTCCACATAATCATCTCCTCTCTTCAACACAATTATCATTGAACATATCACCCTGCCACCGCTGTTACTTTTCACTTAGCACAAAACCTAAAAAATGATTTATGTAAAAATCAAATTCCAAATAATAATAATAATAATAATGTGTGTGTGTTTCAAGTCATTATAATAATGAAAAAAATATTTATTGATAAAATATAAGAATATAGTATAGATAGATATAGATATAGATTACATTTATTACTCCTATATTCAAAAGATAGCACAGAGAAACATATGTCTTTCAAGTCATTATAATAGAGAAGTTCATTGATAACAACCTCTATATCAAAATGTCTTTATAAATCAGTAAATCACCTATTTTGAACTTGATCAATAGTTCTTTCCCGACTTGCTTACCAATACAGATATGCCTATAAGTTTCAGAGATTTCTTATTTTATTTTATTAAGCGGCCGAGAAAACCCCCGCATAGCATTTTTGATTCCTCGATAATAAATGAGAATGATGTTGGTGGAGGTATTAAAATTACTTGTGGTGGCGACTATGGCGATAATGGGCGCAGAGAGTTATTGGTTAGAAATGCTGACTTAAGGGGCAAAGTGAAGAGCTCCATAATAATGTCATCATGTTGGCAAATTACGTTGTCTTTGCTGAGAATGAGCACCATCATCATAAATAAGTTTCTAAAATAGTCTAATGTAGTATTTAGGATAAAAATCTTATAGAATTATCTAGATATTCTAGAGTAGAAGATAAAATTACTAAAATTTTCTTGTAAACATTCTATAGAGGACATCCGTAGAAAATCATCGAATAGTCTAGATATTCTAATATCTAAAACCATCCAAAGATAATTATAAATAAGAGATGCCTTGCATATTTGTATCAACCAAAAGTGAAAGCAATTCAAAGTCTTCTTCTCTACGGAAGTTCTCATTCTCCTCTCTACCTTCCTATTCTTTTGTAGAATCTTCCAATCTTAGTTAACATGTTGGACTAGTCGTCTAGTAGGTCTCTCTAGTTATATATTTCTTTTGCTATCCTTACATTTCTTTCTAATATCTCCCTTAAGATAATCAACACCAAATTCGGAACTTAGTCTGAGAATATGTTGCTTAATCCAGTCAACTGGGCTAATTGGTTCTTCGAGTGTTTCGGTTGGTTGCTGAATCTGTAAAGGCATGGCATCCTCGGTGATCACCCTGTTTTCAAAGGTTTTCTTTGGTGTAATGGCCATCATAGTTTCCTCCGCTGGTGCCGCATCAGTTATTATGATTGCATAGTCTTTCCTTTCGACCTTCTCCTCTTCTGGTCCAGCAGTTTGTGGGTTTGTTACTTCTTTCTCCAGACTCTCTCTATTTCTCTATTTTTTAGGGATTTATTTGGAATAAGTTTGCTTGTATTTAAATACTTACAAGGTCCAGACGCTGGGCTTCTGCCTTCTAGGCTTTGGTTGTAGTCTTTAAAGTGTATGCCTTCTTTATTGGGTTGCTGTTAAGATTTCTCCAAAAAGGCCCACGCTCAGCTGACCTTTTCCACTTTGCTTCTTCTCACGTGCCCAGTGCCTCCTAATTCAAATATCCTCCTTTTGGGGTGCCCACGTGACCTAAGGTATTAACCACTGGGTTCTCCTTTGTACTAAAGGAAAAGGTTCCTCTACACAGCGATTCAAACTCTTCTTTCTCTCTCCCCTTTTCTGGAGAACTGACAGTCACCAGCATCTTATACCAGATCGGTTCCCAATTTACAAGATGGTGGCTTCATCTACAAGATGGTGGCTTCATCTACAAGATGCTGGTGACTGTCAGTTTTGGCATTGTAGATGAAGCCACCATTAGAAATTTTTAACTCTGTTGAAACCCTTTCTGGCATCCCCCTTGACCTTTATGCAAGCCCCATTGTAGGTGATTTTTTAGGAAACTCTCTCTTCTTCTATTTCGGTGAAACCACCACAGCGATTCCCAATTTCAGTGAAGATATTATGCGACCATAAGCTCAAAGGGAGTCCCATGGCTCTTACCCACACCCAATCTCTCTTCAGTTCCGTTGGCCAATAGCCCGTGGTGGGTGACCACCATTCCAAGGAAGCTTCCATCTTTTTCCAAATCCATCTCCCTGACATCACATGTTCAGCTGCTTCTCTTGATGGTTGTTCGAATAGGAATAAATTGTCATTCATAGAGAATACATTCACCCCTGATCCGGATTTCCAGGCGTTGCATGCCCATCTTCTGACTTCAATAAGAGTTGGGCTCTCATGTTATGGGTTCTGGAACCTACCAACCAGACACCTGCTAAGGTGATCTGTCTTCCCCAATGTTTTGCCATTTGTGCCTTCGATAAAGGCCTCCTTTCCTTGCAGCTACACTTCCTTCATGACACAATGCTAGAACTGACAGTCACCAGCATCTTGTAGATGAAGCCACCATTAGAAATTTTTAACTCTGTTGAAACCCTTTCTGGCATCCCCCTTGACCTTTATGCAAGCCCCATTGTAGGTGATTTTTTAGGAAACTCTCTCTTCTTCTATTTCGGTGAAACCACCACAGCGATTCCCAATTTCAGTGAAGATATTATGCGACCATAAGCTCAAAGGGAGTCCCATGGCTCTTACCCACACCCAATCTCTCTTCAGTTCCGTTGGCCAATAGCCCGTGGTGGGTGACCACCATTCCAAGGAAGCTTCCATCTTTTTCCAAATCCATCTCCCTGACATCACATGTTCAGCTGCTTCTCTTGATGGTTGTTCGAATAGGAATAAATTGTCATTCATAGAGAATACATTCACCCCTGATCCGGATTTCCAGGCGTTGCATGCCCATCTTCTGACTTCAATAAGAGTTGGGCTCTCATGTTATGGGTTCTGGAACCTACCAACCAGACACCTGCTAAGGTGATCTGTCTTCCCCAATGTTTTGCCATTTGTGCCTTCGATAAAGGCCTCCTTTCCTTGCAGCTACGCTTCCTTCACCTTCTTTGTTGACCATCTGCTATTGTGGACAGCCTCCTTATGCGACATGTTCTCTTTTTCTCCCCCTCAAGTTTTGACAATCTGGTATTCTATTGGGTTTATAAATGAATCCAGCTATTTTATGGGCAATATTATTCCATCCCCCTCTGGGTGAGAGTTCTGGTGTGCTAATGATCGATCTATTCTTCCCATGGATGGCTATGAAACTGACGAATCTACTGCGTTCGTTATATTTCAGTGTGCCATAAAATTCCTCAAAGTGATCTTTCAAACTCCACCTTTTAATTGTGTTTTCCCTAATCTTTGATGCTTCAATTAATGCTGTAACCAACCACTTTAGGACTTTAAGACTGATATGTACCTTCTTCAGTACTCTGCCCACTCGTACTATGATTTCGTTCCTGCTATCCTAGTAATCTTGTAAGACTTTGAAACCTGCATTATAGTTAATGTTGTTGTTGCTTGGGGGTGCAATACCAGCCATTGCCGGAACTGAACCTGTTTTGGAAAGTTTTTCAAATTGTGTGACGAAAAAGTATACTCTCGAAACTAACGTGTTTCTCATGGTTTAAACATGCAGGGAAGAACGGGTGAGAGAAGTGAGTGAGAGAACCAAAGTAATTGTGGCGTGGTTCAGTATACTATCCCTTAGTATCTGCATATTGGTTGCAGCTGAGAAAATATGGTACTTGCAGTGCTTCTTTAGGAAGAGAAAACTCATATAGTTTTATGACTCTAAAATAACTTTGCTTTTGTGTGGAATCACAACTCACATATAAGATATCTACATTAAATTTTGTACCAAAAGAGCATCTTTCCATGTGAGTTGGGGATCCTCTTTCAATGAAATTCTTGAGCAATATAATGCAACAGATTCTTGAATGTCTTTCAAGTTGTCTAATATATGTCGATGCATGAAAATTTCAAGAATGCATATATGAAAATTTAAAGCAGGAAATAACTTTTGAATTCAATTGCATTGCAGTACTTGTTAAACAAAAAGGTTTAGATCATCGATTTACCATGATATAGTTCATGGAAAAATTCCGGTTGGAAAAGTGATAATATTTCTAAAAAGGAAAATCCCTAAAAGGATAATCGGTGCATTTCATTTTGCACTCCTTCAAGTACTTTGGAAAAGGAGGATGTTTGGAAAATCTCAAATTTAGCATGCCATGTTCAGTTACGCCAAGTCACCACATAGTCTCAGGGACTTGGCATGACAGTGAACTGAGGTATCATGTAAGTCTTAAGTCTAGAATATAAGATACAAGGTGAAAGATAAGTTTTATTCTCCCATCTTCAAAATTTAGTTGACTTATTTTCCTTTTATTCTGTTCCAGTTGACTCCTTTAAAATGGCAAAATATTCCATCTTCAGAAGTTAACATAATATAGCAGTTGTTCCTGATGGCATCTAGCAGTTGTAGAAAATGCAAACCAGGGTCTAAAATCAACAGTAAGATAAAAGAAAATTCAGAAATCCAAGGAAAGGGGAAAGAAACAGCACACAAAGGCATAACATCATATGAAACATAAGGAATTTGACAAACCTTAAGTATTTCACCAAGTGCTTCTTCAGGAGCCATTCTTAACCCTCCTTTTCCCAAACCAAGCCTCTGAGACAAAAATGCTCAGTTCCAACAAACCCTCTTGACTTTGAATTAACATTTCCAAATAAATACTAAAACAACTAGAGATGTGTGGATGCAGGAGGAACCTGTAAACGGGCAAGCAATTGCTCCTTAGTATAACCCATTTTAAAAATCTTCTCTGCAAATAACATCAAAAAATCATTGGAGATAGTACTACAACAACAAGAAAAACATACCTAGTGTATTCCGACAATGGGGGTTAGTAGAGGGTATAGCGTATGGAGACCTTATCCCTACGTCATGAAGATAGATAGATTGTTTCCAATCAAGTGACAGATAACATATCTGACAAGAAAAGTAGAGTAATGTGATAAATGAAGCATAAGAAACAACAAACACCAGGCAGTAGCACTAAAGCACTAATCGAAAAATAAGAAACTACAAGAATAATGCTAATACTATCTACCCACCAAACCAACCCAGCATGAAAATAAGACAACTTTCAGCTATCTTGTAAATCAAATTGGCAGCCTCCATACCCTCCTACCTAAAGTTGTATATGTCTTGTCTAATTACTTCTTTTAGCCTTCCTCTACCTCCTCTGTCATTAATCACCATAAACTTAAGGGCTTCTGGGAATGTACTGATCAAAATTTTGTGCATTAATCCAACTGATCTCAAATAGTTATACTTTGAGATGGTGTGGAAGCAAATTAAAAAAAATATATTATCATAAAATTCATAAATACAAGTCAGAGCTGAATTTTAGCAAAGCATTTCCTCGATTCGCACTTAGTAGTTCAACATAACAAATTCATCAGAAATGGAACTTACTCTTGGATTTGGCCGCACAAAGAGGTGGAAGAAGGGCAAATTGCGGCTAAGATAACTTGCTTACGTTTGGATTGCTGTTTTTCTTATGAGGTTTTTCTGGGATTATTTTGATTCTTCAAGAATAAAAAGATCTGTAAAAATGGGTCAGTTCAACCCGGCTTACTTCAAGCCTCCTGGACTAAGAAATTTGAAATGCCAGAATAAGCTAGTCCTTCATTCGAAAGGCCTTGAAATGGTCAACCCAACTCAACACTAATACGATTGGAGTTTGGGGGTGGGCTGACCTTTCTTTTAAAAAAAAGTAAAGTTTTATTTAAATTTAAATATGAAATATATAACATAAGAAAATGAACAAATTTTTAAATAAAATATAACAAACAATGATAACAAATTTTTAAATAAAATATAACAAACAATGATCATGAATTTGAGTCATCTTACGACTAAAGAAAATAATAATCTTTTTTGATAAATAAATAAGTAAAAAAAAATTGAAAAAAATAAATGTGAAAATTAAAGAACGATTACGTCTTATAACTTTAATTATTTTAATTCAAATAAAATCATATTTTAGGCTCATGGGCTAATTTTGGCCCGACCTTGGTCAAGCCTCAAGGGTTAAAGGACCGGGCTTATAAGTCCTAGTTCTAAATGGCTTGAAAAGTCATGTTCCAACCTTACCCCAATAACGGATGAGACTGGGCCAAGCCCATTTTGATGGCTCTACTTTTGGTGCAATTTAGTCATCAACTGACATGGGACATTTTATGTGACATCCTTTCCTTTTTGATTCGTCCAAAAAAGTATGGCACCTTGCTTTAATTGGAAATAATTTACCTTAAAATTCTCGTTTTACCCTTAATGAAATGATTCTCAGCCATACACATATTTAAGAATGATTTTAGACCATAAATTTTAAAAGTCTTCTTTTTTCTCTTAAACATCGTGTCAACTTAAAAGGTGTCACATAAATTGGAACTGAGGGAATACTAGTTATCAAACCTAGCATATATTTTTTTAATCTCAACTTATGTGATATCAATAGATTTTTTAAATATATTTTTAAAAAAAAAGTTATTTTAAATTATTAATTACTGGCAAATATACCCGTGCTTTGCGCGGACATGAAATGAAATAAAACATTATCGCATAGTTTATGGAATCAAAAAAAAATCTTCATCAATTAAAAATCACTACCAGACTTTAACATGAGGTACGTTGATTTGAAGTAAAAACATATTTATATATCATAAAGTATGAGATTTGTGTAAGTTATATTTTTATATATACTCTCTTCAAAGTGAAAGTTTAACCTTCAGATGTAATACAATGTAGTCTCTAGTCTCATCTTACTGAAGAGAATCCTTTACATTAATACATTCCTTTAGAAATATATGTGATTAAAAATTATTAATTAGTAAAAATGTGTTCCCTCCTCGACTAATATGGCTTCAAAATTGTAATTGTATGCTTCAATATGAGTTAGCTTATTAATAAATGTCTAACATATCCATGAGTCAATTGATTATCTCCCATTTTCATATGAATCTTATAACATTGTGAAATAGGGATAAAATCCACAAGTCAAAGTCTTTATTGGTTAATATTAAGATTGCCCTCGGATTCTTTGGTTGCAACAATTTGACGAAAACGGACTCTCTAACTAACTCCAGTATCTTACGGTCTTTATTAGCTTCAGTCTTTCTTATGGCCTTCCATATTTGCAGAAAATCAAATAAATAAAGTCAAATAAAGATGGTACATTCATATTTCTAACTAACTGAATTAATCCTCCCATATGCGGACAAAAAAAGTTACTAATTGAACTTGGCTTGCTATAAATCCAATACAAATTATACAAATAATTCAATTCTGGATAAATCCATTCATACAGTTCTGTATGGTAGTATATCAAGACATTATCACTCAAAAAAGAACATACTTAAAAGATAAAGAAGATACATAAAAAACAACATAATATTTGTAGTCACAAGTTGTTGATTGTGTCACTGTCTGCAGACTTTTCTTATTCAAGTACAAATTTAATAGAACATGACGTGCAAAGAGAAAAATAGACCTATTTGACCCACATGAACACATGTATGCTGAAGTTTCACCATGAATGAATACCAAATAACATCAAAACATACTAAATTTACTAAAGTAGGAGTAATTCTATAACTTATTGTGGCTTCTTACTTCTACAGCAAAGGATTTTTGGCCACTTCAATTAATTTTACTCTTAAAGAAGAAAGTGCAGAAGATCAGAAGAGAAGAACCCTATTTTTTTTCAAAAATCCCTATAAAAAACTAAATTATGGAGCAATATGAAATTATGTAACGACAAAGGTTTAAATTTTTGCTTATTTGGCTTACTTCTCCAGCCTTATTGACTTGCTATCCCAATATCTCCCACGCAGCAAAAGAAAACACTTTTTAAAAAGTATACAAGATAAAAGAATAAATTCAATTTCTTTTGCTAATTTTGAAGATGGTTGAAATTTATAAGAGAATGGGAGTAGATTTAGGTACCATATTTGTGTTGAGTCGCTGTGGAGAGTGAAAGAGACATCTGACTGATGGCCATCAAGTAAGAATCCGACAAAAACACAGAGCAAAACTAAGAGTCTGTCCGAAAAAAGGTGTTTCGTCAGATTTGAAGCCACCATCTTGCCGGCTTGTACGTAGAACATGAAAAAGGAAAAAAGAAGAGCATAAGGCAGTGATCTCCAGAATTAGATCCACCATGAAAACAATCAAGAGCATAAGGTAATGCCGAAGTGGTTTTTACAACTTCCGCGAAACAGCGAGATTAGAAAGGGGATCCTACGAGCGTTTGAGAGATGCCAAAGGGGTTTTTACAACTGCTGTGAAAAGTTTTTTGGGATGTGGCATTTTAAAGAAACTATGAAAAAGAGAAAGAAGAGAATGAATTTAAAGTGAGGTTGCAAAATCCGAAGGTCAAAGGTAGGGTGTTACAAAGTGTTTATTGAAATATGAATAATTGTAGACCAATAAACATGCTGACATAGAGCGCTACAAGTAGCGATAGAGACAGAGGAGTGTAATGTGACATCGAATAAAGAGAAGATGTTAAAAAAAGAGTGTTATCTTCGAAGGATAGTGAATAATAATTTAAGTGTTCACTGCATAATGAAATGGAGTCAATCCAACAAAAGGAGGCAGCGACAGAAAATAGTTGATGCAAAGAAAGGAAAATGTATCAGATGAGGAGATAGGAAACGAAGTGAATTAAGAGAAAGAAGTAAAAGGACACAGGGAGGTCTGTCGAAAGAAATGGTATACATGTATGTAGAGTTTGAGGTAGCAGAGGAGAAGGCAACGTTTGATGGATGGGGTGGCATTTGCAACCATTCGCGTGAAGAAGCCGAGAAGCTGTAATTCGTGGCATTCTCATTAGTCATTATAAGAAAAATAATTAATGTAATATGAAGAAGAGGAAATTATCCATGTTTAATGATAACAAAATTCAACATGAACAGTACCTTTTGCAACAGAAGGCTTGACATGTCAGTCTTACAGGGTGAAACCAATTATGTACTTGGGTATACCATTGTGTTTATAGATATCCCAATGTCGCTGATAAGGGCCATACTCTGTGGCAACCATATTCTTATATGTTAAGCCATATGTTAAGCCAAGGAGTTGCATATCTATATGTCAATTTGGGCGTAGTAAGTAGTGGAGTGCCATCCTTCCGAGCAATATACTGAAGAAGGCTGCGATGAAACCTTTCAATAGGGAAACAAAGTGAATTAAGAGAAAGAAATGAAGGTACATGGGGACGACAAGAAGAATTATTGAAAGTGTTGCACGAGGGAAATGTTACCAAGACATGGAGAATCAGAAGAAGTGTATGAAAAAAGGATGGTAAGTTTTGGGAGGATTCATAAAAGGAGCCGGGGTGAGGGACGAAGTTGTTGGGAAAAAATAAGGAGTAACACAAAAATAAATATGGCACAATAATATGAAAAATGAAAAAATAATGACACCAAATATTTAACGTGGTTTACCCAACACTTTTTGGCTATGTCCGCAAATCAACACTTCTATTTTATTTCTTCTTCTATTACAAATAGTAGGTACAAGTGTACAATTTCTTCTACTATTACAAATAGTAACCTCTCAGAGAAAAAATACCAAAAATAGTGGACACACTATTTCTTTTAGGAAAAAAATATTTCCTAAGAACATACACTATTTTTTCTCACAAACTATTTTATTTTATAGTCTATGGTATACCTCACAGAAGAAAAATATTTATTTTCTCTCTGTGGCTCTCTCTGTATT
>JAPFFP010046832.1:0-10736 GCA_026153255.1 Solanum medicagineum | reverse complement strand
TATGGGGGTGGGTGTGGGATTGGGGCGTGTGGCTGGGGCGTGGGCTAGGGGGTTGGGTGGGGGATGAGGGGCCGTAGTTGGAGTAAAAAATTAAAATTAAAATTTGTTGTAAATAAAAATTTTATTATGGCCGATCACAAATATTTTTTTTACTTTTTACTTTTATATAAATTTAATAAGGTGGAGTAAAAATTTTAAATATGTAAAATTTAATTTTTTTGTAATATAAATTTATTTTGGCCAATCACAAATGTTTTTTTACTTTTTACTTTTAAATAAATTTAATGAGGTGGAATAAAAAATTCAAAACTTGCAAAATTTGAATTTTTTGTAAAATAAATTTATTTTTGCCAATCACAAACGTTTTTTTTACTTTTTTTTTTAAAACTATAAATAGGTGGAATAGTGTTAATGGCGTGGAATTTTCTTATTTTAAAAACTATAAATAGGTGGAATAAGTTTAATGATGTGTCATAGCGTGATTGGATTGAAAAAACACGTCATAGCGGGTGTGTCTCACACACTTGGACTGCTGGATGGCTGTGCCTAATTAATAGCATGATTGGACTGAAAAAACACGTAATAGCGGGTGTGTCACACACACTTGGGCTGTTGGATGACTGTGCTTAATTGATTAAAAAAAGGGCAAGTTGGAGTGCTTGTTTGTGCATTTTAAAAGTTGAAGTTCCAACTCATATTGTGCCTTTAGTAAAGAACCATTTCTTATCTAGGAGTTCAATGATTACATTGATATATAACTATTTCCTCCAAATAGATAACCCCTATAAGTCTTTTCTGAATTTAGAGATTTGTTTATCTTCCATATTCAACTCTTGCATTTGTTTATTGTTGAAACTAAACGAGTTTTTCTTAATTACGTGCATTTTTTATTTTTAATTTTTGAAAGGGCAACAAACTTTCTTTTTCTTTTTTTAATCAACAAAATCAATTACAAAACGATGCTGAAAAAAGATACCAACTTAATCTTCTGGGCCACATGAAACCAAATTTTGGTCTAGGGAAGGCCAGCTCTTGTAACAATCCATTTTGAGATGAGATATCTTACATCGGCAAAACACAAGAGAGATACTAGTGGAATATAAGTAAAGGACTAGTATATATACTATGAGATGCCTTTTGGGGTGAGCCCAAAGGGATAAATTCATAATGGGCTAAGCCCAAGAGCGGACAATACTTTATAGTGTTGGGCCAGGTCGTTACAAGTGGTATCAGAGCCACTCCTGTGTTAGCCTTGACGATGTGGGGCTAGAGTTCAACTGAGTTTAGGCGAATCCAGGGGAGGCGGGGCAAACCTCAGTGCTGAGTCTAGGAGAATCCCATGCGGTGGGGCTGTCACGATCCAAGCCTGGGACCTAGACGTGACACGACGAATGGGGAACCCGAAGGGACCCCAAACAAGCCTCTTAACATATCGTTACACATCATTGGTTGCGAAAGCAATTAAACGACATAATTAGATTAGAAATAAGGGCAAAGGGGCTAAAAGGAAACTTTCATGACATAAACATCAAAACAAGAGAGTCAAGGCTCAATAAATAACAGGTTCAACAACACCTCTAAAACTTAGATAGGAGCAGGGGCCAAGACAAGTAACCGGGCTCACCCTCATAGTCAATACATACATAAAAGAAATATAGTTTTAGTACATAACATGAGATCATAGATATTGTCCCCGGAATGGATGCGTTAGTACGTTCAAATGTACAAAGTATGTAGGATGCAATGCAATAAGAGATAGGCATCATAATCGAAATGCATAATTAGACAATGGATGAGCATATACAATATGGCATGCATGAATGATACTTGAAGTAGAACATGCTCAAAAATAATCATTCTTACATAGCTTGTTCAACATAATAAGGTGACATGATTAGATCATCCAAATACGTTATACTAGAGGGTGAGTGGTATATCATAGGTCATAACCCTTTCTAGTAGGTAATGGTTAGTACATGAGGGTAGAGGGATATCATAGTTCATAACTCCTACATGTACACATAATATAATATGAAGTGTCGAAACACACATGAGGGTGAGGCGTACAACATAGTTCATAACCCCTTTATGGAAGAATAAGATAGTAAGTAGCATTGATTCATACATGAGGGTGAGGTACACAACATAGTTCATAACCCCTTCATGTAGGAATTAGCCTTGTACTAGAGGGTGAGGCATACCACATAGTTCATAACCCCATGTAGTAGGCTTTAACGTAAACCTTCACATAAGAATTCAATAATTCATAAACAACCGACTCATAAAATCATAGATAATTTCATGATTTCAAAATATACTTTGTAGCCCACGAACATCATGAAGTCACTTGACTTGTAAACCATTGAATAGACCATCAATAACTCAAGAATCCTAAATTGGACATTTTATCAAACACTTGGCGGGTGTGTAATGCTAGTATAAAACCATGCAATCCAAAGGTGAAGTCATGCAAGAAAAATCAATGTAAAACAACCCACCAACACTTGGTAATACCCTCAAGCAATGTACATTAAAATCCATCATCAAATTTCAAAGTAGATCATAGATCCATAGCTCAACACATGCTTAAATAATCACACTTTAATGAAACCCCAATATAGTTCATAATCAAATTCATAATAAGTAAGACCCATAAGTAATTCAACATAGAAATAAGAAATTCATGTAAAAAGAAGGCTTGGGCACCATGGGTGAAAGGACCCAATAGTTGAAACCCACATACCTTAGACTTTGAGTTTCTTGAAATTGAGTTGGGACAGGAAGGAAGCTTGGAAGTGGGTTTTGGAATCCAAAACTTGTTCTTGAGTTTTCTTGAATTTGTATTGGGGTCTTGGTGGAGACTCTTGAGAGAATTTGAGAGTGTATTTGAGATGAGAGTAATGTGTTTGATCCTTTAGAATAGGGTTTAGGTCTTTGGGGAGGTTAAGATAGCATTGGAAGTCTAAAAAGGTCATTACAACAACAACAACATACCTAGTGGAGTCTGGGAGGGTAGAATGTACGCAGACCTTACCACTATCATAGAAGTAGAGAGGCCATTAGTGAATAGATGGAAAAATTGGCAAAGTGTTGCATCACCGGAGGCTTGACGGGTCGTGTGGCACTCCACGGGTCGTGCAGAATGCCCGTGAGACAAGACTTAGCCTCAAAATTGCAATTGGAACACTTGAGAAAAAGTTAGCGTCGACATCACTTTGACGGGCCACTTTCACGGATCGTACGGTGTTACACGGACCATATAGTGTTCCGTCCAACCACACTTAGAGAAGAAAATGTTGTAGGCCACCTTATGACCTAGGTTCACGAGACGTCCAACATGCCCACGGCCCGTCAAAGGTGCCCATGGCACCACACTTAGCCGAAACTCCTCTCTTGCTCACTCTTCCTCACTGTGCACACCCCACGACCCTCCACGCGGTCAGTGGCAAGCCACATGGACCGTGCCACTGGCCATGTCACATTCTTGAGGTGACAAATGGCCTTTTCCAGCCCCAAGCCATCCAAACGGCCCGTCCAACACCTCATTGGTTGTCAAGTTGTCCGTGTGATATCACTGCACGAGAGGGTCTCACGAAAATGGTCATAACTCCTTCATCCGAACTCGAAATGTGTTGAAACCAAGTGCTTTGGAAAACTAACTCAAAGGGATTTCATTTGACATGTTGTGGGCCATCAAATTCCAAGTGTGCTAAAAGTTATGTTCGTTTAAAGTTGACCCTTGCATGAACCAACACCCAAAACTCAACTCGTATGTAAGTCTTGAACTCCTCTAAGTACTAGAAGTCTCCCACGACCCTAATATACTACACAAATAATGCTTGAAACATAGATATGAAAGGGCTTGGAGTTACGGGATGTTAAAATATCTCCCTTTTAGGAACATTTGTCTCCGAATGTCAAAAAAATGTACACAAGGAAAGTAATCATGAAGATTTTAGCCTAGCATGGATGCAACAAATGTACTTAAATATGATTTTCAAAAATCTCAACATGAACATCAAAATCACCATAAACTTGTCAATCTAAACATGAATGCATGCAATGACATAAGGGTCGAAACTTTAGACTCGAAAACACATAGGGGAACTTAAGTTACTACTTTAGGCTTGAGTAGAGTGGAAGAGATATGAATATCGTTTTTGTATGCCCGCCTCCTCTCCCCATGTATCACTTTCAACTTGAAGATTCTCCCAAAGGACCTTGGCGAGCACTACATCCTTATTGAGTAACCCTCCCACTTATCCATCTAATATCTCCATCGGGACCTTCTCCTAAGACAACTCATCCTCCACAACACACACAACCTCAAAGAGGTCTATAGCACTTGAGTCACAAACACATCTCCTTAACCTAGATGCATGAAGAACAGGAAGAACCATACCTATATCCATAGGCAACTCCAATTCGTAGGCCACCTTACCAATTCTCCTCAACTACCTATAAGGACCCTCACACCTTGGGCTTAATATTCAACCTTATACACACCTAGCCCACCTTGATACCTAAGGTCACCATCTACCCCTTGGGAGTGAACCCCCATTCTCAACTTCACCCAACATCATTCCTAACCTAGTCAACCGGTGAACTCTCCAACCTCTTTTTGTCACCTCAAAGATTTTTACTACCCATAATTACCAAGCAATCTCACATTCTCCAACCCCTATTTACGAAACCCATAGACATAGTCGGTGTACTAGCCACACCAAAAGACACTACCCCAAATTCAAAATATCGGAAGGGACATCAAGGATCATTGACCACCGGAATCGACTCAATAGGAAGGACCTTAAACTCAACATTCCTACTCTAATAAGATGATAAATGCAACCCTTAGGGATCAATTGAACCTTAAGCCAAGAAATGAACCTACCTCTTCACCCAAGGATGGGCTTATTAAGGAATTGGAATCTAATTCTACGGGTCCTACAAATAATGGAGACACAATATGCATGCAACTAATCCACTCCAAGTATGACATCAAAATCAACCATATCAATTCCCACAAGTCACAAGGAAAGACCTAATGCAATATGAACATGGGACAACACCTACGAACTTTTTAGCAACCAAAAATAATAATGAAGGAAATAGTGGCACACCGGACCCATCAATGTATTCAGAACAAAGTCAAAGGAAACTCCGACATACCGGTAATAACATTGGGCACCTCATCCCCTCCTTGAGCCCCTTGATCAACATGACCACCTTGATCTAAAGGTCTACCACCTGTATACCTCCTTCGAGCATATGGACAGTCAACTAGCTTGTGACCCACTTTACTACATCTATAACAAGCATTGATCTTCCTCAAGCATCGGCCACCATGGTTCTTTTTATACCTTTGACACCTGGGATTAGTCATCTCACCATCACCTTCTTTACTCTTATTGCGTTCATGAGGGCGATCCTTCCTCTTATGCCCCACTTTACCACATATGAAATAAGTATTGATGTCCCTCAAACATGAGCCTCTATGAACCTTACCACATATTGGACACATATTACCTCTGTCTTTGAGTGTTTGGAAATTTCCTTTAAAATGGGCCCTCTTGGCCTCACTACCCCTTCTCTTACCATTTGAAGTCTCAAAAGGACTCACTTGTTGATTGAGTTGAGTTGTCAAATTTTTCACCGCTTTGGCCAATATCCACAGAGCATTGCGAACCTTCGTATTCGATATATCATCGTCCTGAGTAGCTTTAGACATATCCTGAAATGTAAGGGTTAGGGATTAGCTGTAAGACCTAGGGGACCTAACTCTATCGCACAACATAGATCATGACGAAGTGAAACATTTCCTAAAACGCCTCATAGCCTCTAATTCATAGTCGCGACGAGCTTCACAACCACGAATAAGACTGTAATTGACGCGGTGTGTTGGATGCCGAGGACTTTTAACAACCGAGTGCTCTGATACCAAATTTGTCACAACCCAAGCCTAGGTCCTAGACGTGACACAACAACAGGGGAACCTTAAGGGACCCCAAATAAGCCTCTTAACATATCGTTACACATCATTGGTCACGGAAGCAATTAAATGACATAATTAGATTAGAAATAAGCGCAAAGGGGCTAAAGGGAAACTTTCATAACATAAACATCAAAAAAGAGAGTCAAGGTTCAATACATAACATGTCCAACAATACCTCTAAAACTTAGATAGGAGCGGGGGCCAAGACAAGTAACCGAGCTCACCCTCGTAGTAAATACATACATAAAAGAAAGATAGTTTTAGTACATAGCATGATATCATAGATATTGTCCCCAGAATGGAGGACTCACTAACTAGCTTGAGAGAATTCGTACTAGCCACGTGGAGAAAGATGCTCAAGTGGGGCTCCGATTCCTACATGGTAATATCATGTAGGCATATAGGATGCGTTAGTACGTTTGAATATACGAAGTATGTAGGATGCAATGCAACAAGAGATAGGCATCATAATCGAAACACATAATTAGGCAATGGATGAGCATATACAATATGACATGCATGAATGGTACTTGAAGTAAAACATGCTCAAAAATAATCATTCTTGCATAGCTTATTCAACACAATAAGGTGACATGATTAGATCATCCAAATACGTTATACTAGAGGGTGAGTGGTATAGCATAGGTCATAACCCCTTCTAGTAGGTAATGGTTAGTACACGATGGTAGAGGGATATCATAGTTCATACCTCCTACAAGTACACATAATATAATATGAAGTGTTGAATCACACATGAGAGTGAGGCTACAACATAGTTCATAACCCTTTTATGGAAGAATAAGATAGTAAGTAGTATTGGTTCATACATGAGGGTGAGGCACATAACATAGTTCATAACCCCTTTACATAGGAATTGGCCTTGTACTAGAGGGTGAGGAATACCACATAGTTCATAACCCCATCTAGTAGGCTTTAACGTAAACCTTCACATAAGAATTCAATAATTCATAAAGAACCAAGACTCGTGAAACCATAGATAATTTCATGATTTCAAAATATACTTTGTAGCCTACGAACATCATGAAATCATATGACTTGTAAACCATGCAATAGACCACCAATAACTCAAGAATCCTAAATTGGACATTTTATCAAACACTTAGTGGGTGTGTAATGCTAGTTAAAATCATGCAATTCAAAGGTGAAATCATGCATGAAAAATCAATATAAAACCACCCACTAACACCTGGTAATACCCTCAAGTAATGTACATTAAAACCCCTCATCAAATTTCAAAGTAAATTATAAATCCATAGCTTAAAACATGCTTAAATAATCACACTTTAATGAAACCCCAATAAAGTTCATAGTCAAATACATAATAAGTAAGACCCATAAGTAATTCAACTTAGAAATATGAAATTTATGTAAAAAGAAGACTTGGGTACCATGGGTAAAAGGACCCAATGGTTAAAACCTACATACCTTAGACTTTGAGTTTCTTGAAATTGAGTTAGGAAAGGAAGGAAGCTTGGAATCCAAAACTTGTTCTTGAGTTTTCCTGAATTTGTATTGGGGTCTTGGTGGAGGCTCTTGAGAGAATTTGAGAGTGTATTTGAGATGAGAGTAATGTGTTTGATCCTTTATAATAGGGTTTAGGTCTTTTAGGGAGGTTAAGATAGCATTAGAAGTCTAAAAAGATCATTAGAGTAATTAAAATTTACGAAAATGTCATTATTGAACGGATGGAAAAATTGGCAAAATGTTGCCTCACTGGAGGCTTGACTGGTCATGTAACACTCCATGGGTCATGTGGATTGCCCGTGAGACAATACTTAGACTCAAAATTGCAATTGGAACACTTGAGAAAAAGTTAGCGTCGACGTCACTTTGACGGGCCACTTTCACGGACCGTGTAGTTACAAGGACTGTATATTGGTTCATCCAACCACACTTAGAGAAGAAAATGTTGCAGGCAACCCAAAGACCTAGGCTCACGAGCCGTCCAATAT
The DNA here is from genome assembly GCA_026153255.1 of Solanum medicagineum. Classification (NCBI taxonomy): domain Eukaryota; kingdom Viridiplantae; phylum Streptophyta; class Magnoliopsida; order Solanales; family Solanaceae; genus Solanum; species Solanum medicagineum. The sequence continues at coordinate 2,771 of JAPFFP010046832.1, read as the reverse complement.
GCCACGGCCCGTCAAAGGTGCCTGTGGCACCACACTTAGCCAAAACTCCTCTCTTGCTCAATTTTCCTCACTGTGCACACCCCACGACCCTTCACACGGTCAGTGGCGAGCCATATGGCCCGTGTCACTGGCTGCATCATATTTTGTAGGCCAAAAATGTCCTTTTCCAACCCAGGCCATCCAAACGGCCCATCCAGTACCTCACTGGTCGTCAAGCTGTCCGTGTGACATCAGTGCACGGGAGGGTCTCACAAAAACCGTCATAACTCCTTCATCCGAACTCAATATGAGGTGAAACCAAGCGCATTTGAAAGCTAACTCAAAGGGATTTCATTTGACACATTGTGGGCCATCCAGTTCCAAGTGTTCAAAAGTTATGCTCGTTTAAATTTAATCCTTACATGAACCAAGACCCAAAACTCAACTGGTAGGTAAGTCTTGAACTCATCTAAGTACTAGAAGTCTCCCATGACCCTAATACACTCCCCACCTACAAAAATAAAGTTTGAAACATGGATACATAAGGGCATGGAGTTACAGGGTGTCACAGGGACAAACCTCAACGAGGACGCTGAGTCCATAGAGGGAGTGTATGTAACAACCTATCTTGAGATGAGATGTCCCACATCAGAAAACACAGGAGAGATGTTGGGCATATAAATAAATGACTAGTCTATATACTGTGAAGCGCCTTTTGGGGTGAGCCCAAAGGGACAAATCCGTGATGGGCTAGGCCCAAGAGCGGACAATTCTTCACAGTGTTTGGCAGGATTTGCATAGGATTTGCCTAGACTCAGCACTGAGGTTTGCCTCGTCTCACTGGGATTAGCCTAAACTCAGTTGAACTCTAGCCCCACATTGACAAGGCTGACACAGGAGTAGCTTTGATACCATCTGTAACGACCTGACCCAACTTTGTGAAGTATTGTATGCCCTTGGGCCTAGCCATCACAGATTTATCCCTTTGGTCTCACCCCAAAAGGCACCTCACAGTATATAGACCAGTCCTTTACTTATATACGCAGCATCTCTCCTGTGTTTTGCCGATGCGGGACATCTCATCTCAAGATGGGTTGTTACAGCTCTAAAAAGGAAAATAGAACAGGGCAATTGACATTTGTATTCACAAATTCTTATATGATCATAAAGTCGACTATATCTTTTTGAATGTGCATAGGTCCTTATTTTCCTTTTTTTTCTGGGTCTTCTTTATGAATATTTGTATCTGTGATTATGTATTGTTGTTTTATACAAGGTTTTTAGAATATCACCATACCAACTTAACTTTGTAACACCAATTAATTATATCGTTTTGCTTTATGCATATTTTATATGATTGAAGCAATGACAATACATAAATTTTTTTCTTCCGATTTGGCTCTCCGGTAATTATTATGTTCATTTTAGAATTATTATTTTTTTGTTTTATTTCTATCAGTGAAAATCTTAGGCAACACTTCTTATGAACTATCAAACTCATTTTTTCCTATTTGGCTTTTATTTTTCTCATTTTAATTTATCCATTGTTTTACACTTAAAAAGTCTCTAAATATATTCAAAAACTAATGAATGTTATTTTCAATAAAAAAATATTATCTCTAGAATAATAATGTAATAATAAATTTCATAATTCATTATACTTAAGTCTCCGGAACATAATTTTCCTTTATATTATATCAATTTATATATTTTCAATTTTTGCATGTATTATATTATTATTATTTAAAGAATGGAATGCTTTAAGTAGATCAAGTTATCCATTATGAATTGAATGACATTTTTACTGGTCAGTCATGAACTATTTCTTCAATATTCAAGGTATGCAAAATTATAAAAAGATTTTATAAAAGATTGTCATTGAATTATTATTAATTTATAATAAATCACAAAAGGACAAATGAATTGGGTAGTCTAACCATCACCTTATTGAATAACTACTAATTCTTTGTTTCTTATTTCTTGTAATTTACAAGGGCATAAAATAACTTTTATCTTTCAGTATTATTCTTGATTAGAATAATTAAGAATAGTTAATGTTAACTATTGTAAAGAGTTAAACAAGATACCATGGTTACAAGATTGAGTTTGGTTAGGTAGAGTTAGTTAGAGATGACAGTTATACTAAGTCTTCTTTAAATACAACACTGTAACATAATGATAGAACAAATCAATTGTTTCTAAGCAGTTTAAATCCATTCTCCTTCTTCCTTCTCAATCTCTTATATTCTTCATATAATACTCTCATTCTCCATTAATGTAGTTGTAATGGTATCAGAGCCTCGCAAGATCTCAAGCTAGATAAACAAGTTAGAAGTGCTTAGAGTCGAAGCAGTAAATCCTTCCACTCACAAGTAAGCATCAACTTCTCAAATTATTCTCCGAAATTGGAATCAATGGCATATACAACTGAATTAAGGTCTGGATCTGTGGATATTGAACATCTCCATTCAAACACAACTCACGCAGCTGCTGGAGCTTTTTGCTACATAGCTCCAACTATAGATCACAATCATCCCCAATACTTACATCCTAATGATACTCCAGGTAACTCCTTAATCTCTATTCAACTTACTGGTTCAGAGAATTATGTAATTTGGAGGCTGTCACGACCTGACCCCACACATGTATATATTATCCGCTCTGGCCCCACAAGGCCACACGGTTTTGTTCCTCCCAAGCAAGTCCGGAAAAACGCGTATGCACATGTAAGGTCCCAAACTCAACATATAGCCCAGAAACTCCCCCTCTTTTTTCGATGTGGGATTCGCCTA
>JAPFFP010046831.1:0-33128 GCA_026153255.1 Solanum medicagineum | reverse complement strand
TTAATCAAATATTTCATCCAAATTCAAGTGTCCAAAGCTTAATTTCGGATCTCAAGCACTACATTCAAGCTCTACGTCTCCTTCAAGTCTACATCAAGAGACCCCAAGTTTAAGGTATGTCGGTCTCATCCATTGGGTTCTTTCAGCCATGGAACCCAACTCTCCTTTTTATGAAAAATTGCATGTTTCCAAGTTGTATCTTCTATGGGTATCTTTTATAATGGATTTTGATTACAATATATATTGGGGTTTTATGAAATGTTGATAGAATATGCATGTTTGTCTATTTCAAGCTTATACTATGAATTAATTTTGTCTATTGAGACTATGCATGTTTTGAGCTATGAAACTATGATTTATTATGAGATTTGATGATAGATCAAGGTATCTTACATGAAGATCTTACTATATGTTTGTGGGTTGTACATTTAGCTTTCTTATATTATTTCATTCTTGAATTACACGATTCGAAACTAGCATTACACACCCACCAAGTGCTTGATAAAATGTCTTGACAAGGATTCTCAAGTTATTGATGGTCTACTACATGGTGTGTACGTCATGTGACTATATGATGATTAACGGATTATATGTATGCATTGGATTTATGAAAAGTAACTATGCTGTTGCAAGTTGACCACACCTTGTAGGATGGTGACATGCCCAATCACCTTGTTGAGGGGGTGACATGCCTTGACCATATTGTGGGTGGGTGACATGCCCGTACTACCATGTTGAGGGGTAGATACCTTGACCACCTTGTTCGAGCGGTGACATGCCCATACTACCATGTTGAGGGGTAGATACCTTGACCATGTTGTCGTGGGGTGACATTCTCGTACTACCATATTGAGGGGTAGATATCTTAACCACCTTATCGGGGGGTGACATGCCCGTACTTCTATGTTGAGGGGTATATAAGTCAATTACCTTCAAAGGGGGTTACATGCTTTGGATTCCAAGTAATAGTTTGCTTGGTATATTATTATGGTCCCTTCCTAAAAATGTATTATGTTCTATATTTGAAATTATATGATATACAAGTATGTTTTACTTCAAGCATTGATCATGCATGCCATATTTATCTTATACCTATCCATTGCTTATGATTATGCATTTTGAGTATATTGGTTACGTCTTGTTGCATTGCATACTACATAGTTAGTACATTCAAATATACTAGCACATACTCTATGCCTACAAGATTTTATCATGTAGGAGCCAAAGCACCTCTTGATCATCCTCCATGTGGCTAGTTTTGGCATTTCTGAAGATACGGTTTGGTGATCCCTTATGTTTGGGGACACTAGCTATACTACTCTTACTATTTTGATGTTTCTTTATGTTGAACATTTGATGCTATGAGGGTGAACTAGGAAAGTGTCTTGGCTCCTGCTCCAATCTATGTTAGAGGTGTTGTTGGATCAATTGATATGCTTATGCTTGGAGCTTTGACTCTTTTATGCTTTATGAATATCAAACTCCCCTTAGTTCCTTTTCGCTTATTTATATCTCTTTTTGTTATTTTGCTTCCGCGACCAAGGATTTGTGATTGATATACTAAGAGGCTTGTTTGGGTTTCCTTTGGGTTCCTCATTCACCCTGTCACATCTAGACCCTAGGCTTAGGTCGTGAAAAACTTGGTCTCAGAGAACTAGGTTGTTAAAGGTCCTCAGAATTAAACACGCCATGTCAATAAGTCTTGTTCATGGTTGTGAAGTGCATAACAAATATGAGTAAGAGGCTATGAGGCATTTTAGGAAATGTTCCTCTTCTATTTGATCTACATCGTGCTATAGATTTAAGGTAAGGCTTTTCCTCCAACGAATGTTCTTTGATATTCAAGATCATGTCTATTCGAAGAGGAAGACTAAGGAAAGCCAGTTCACCCGAGGAGAAACTGACCCCTCCTGCTCCTCAAGCTCCTCAAGATGGAGGAGTGGCCCGTGATGAGATTCGAGATGCTATCACCTTGTTGGCTCATGTTATGACAAACCAGATCAAATAAGGGGCCCAAGCTCCTCATGCTCCTACTCTGACCTCAAGGGTACGGGATTTTACTAGGATGAATGCACTGGAGTTCCATGGGTCCAAGGTGGATGATGATCCCGAAGAATTCATTGATGAGGTGTATAAGTTGTTATCCATTATAGGGGTCAATTCGGAGGAAAAAATAGAGTTGGAAGCCTACCAACTCAAAGGGGTGGATCAAATATGGTTCACTCAATGGAAGATGTAGAAGGGGCATGGTGATGGTATCCCTTGGGAGGAGTTCAAAGCGGCATTTCTCAACCGATTCTTTCCTATTGAACTAAGGGAGACAAAGATGATGACATTTGTGAATCTAAAGTAAGGGTCTATGAGTTTGAGGGAGTATACCCTCAAGTTCAAGCAACAGTCCAAATATGCCCTGCAATTGGTTGCTGAGCCAAGCTTTAGGATGAACAAATCTTTGCCGAGTTTATCCGACTTGGTTAATGAAGAGTGTCGTACAACCATGCTTATTGGTGATATAGATTTCTCCCCCCTCATAACATGTGCCAAACAATTAGAGGGTGAAAATCATACAAATTGAAGAAGTGATGTCTAACAGGGCTCGTTTTTTGAAGGAGGATTCCAAAATTCCAAGGGTAGCCGATTTCCTCAAGGCCCTAAATTCCAAGTCCAAGGGTCTTCCAATGCTCCTAATAGGTGGTTTTTTTATGCCAACCCAAGGTTCGAAGGAGTTGGTGGTGTGGTGCCTAACCCTATGTATAAAAGATGTGGTATGAGCCATAATGGCCCATGTTTGAAGATCTCTAAGCTATGATTGTGGAGAAGTGAGTCATAAGCTGATTCATTACTGTCATGCTCATAACTAAGGTAGAGATTGTCGTCACTAAGGCCAAGGTGCAAATGCGAGTCAAAAGGGGAGAGGAGGCGAACAAGGGGGTTCTCAAAGACAAAATAGATTCTTTGCTCTTCAAGCGAAGCAAGGGGTAGATGAGGTGCCTGATGTCATCACTGGTATGTTAAAGGTTTTTTATATTGATGTATATGCGTTGATAGACCCGGGTGCCACTCTTTATTTTATTACTCCTTTTGTTGCCAAAAAGCTTCATGTTAGTGCCGAATTGTTATTTGGGCCTTATCAAGTGTCTACCCCTATTGATGAGTCCATTGTTGATAAAAGAGTCTATAGCATTGTCTTATTTCATTTTTCATAAAATCTTGCCTTGTGATTTTGTTCAATTAGATATGGTGGATTTTGATGTCCCTCTTGGGATGGATTGGTTGTATGCATATTATGGTTCTAATGATTGTGGAACCCATAGGGTTAAATTCCAATTCCATAATGAACTCGTCCTTGAGTGGAAAAGTTGTGATGTCGTGGTCAAGGGTAGATTCATTTCTTACCTTAAGCCCAAAAGTTTAATTCTAAGGGTTGTCTCAATTATCTTGTGAGGGTTAGGGATGTTTAGTCCCATGTCCTTTCTATAGAGTCAATTTCGGTGGTTACTGATTTTCTTGATGTCTTTCCCATGAGCTTCTCGATGTTCCTCCCCAGAGGGAAATAGACTTTGGTATAGACCTTAATGTCGACACTCAACCCATTTCTATTCCCCGTTACCATATTTCCCCAGTGGAGTTGATGGAGCAATTAGGGCATTTGTTGGAGAAGGGTTTTATAAGTCCTAGTAAGTCACCTTGGGGTGTACCGGCATTGTTTGTGAAGAAAATGGGTGGTTCTCTTAGAATGTGCATTGATTACTGACAACTTAATAGAGTCACCATAAAGAACTAGTACCCTCTACCAAGGATTGATGACATTTTTGATCAACTTAAAGGGGCTAGTCACCTTTCTAAGATGAAACGACCCCAAAAAGTGCACAAAAATGTTCCTCACCACTGTCCGGAATCTTAATTTCCATATATCTCAAAATCCATGTGTGATATCAAAAATTTGAGTTCATATTCTTGTTTAAAGGGTCAAACTGAGTGGATAATGGTTCTAACCCCGATTTTAGAGCCAACAAATCACAATTTAATTTTTCCAAAAATGCTATTTCTCGAGAGGTTTTCGCACTCCTTGAGGGCCGCGCCAAGGGCGCACTTCAGGACAAATTTTGCTCAGTTTTTCTCAAGTCTGGTCCAAGGCTTTTTGGTCTTGAGCCTAAGTGTTCCCAAACATGAAAATACCTACTTAGCCATATTTCACCATCATATCATTAAAAACATTCTCCAATACTCATTCAAACACTTAGCCAAATATTTTACTCCTAAATTCAAGTCTCAAAACTCATCCAGATCTCACGCTTCCCATTCAAGCTTCAACTTTGTATCTCCAATCTTCATCAAGCTATTCTCCAAAGCTAAGTTATGTGGGTTTCTTTCATGGGTTCCTTTCACCCATGATACCCAAACTTCCTTTTACTCTAAATTGCATGATTGAAAGTGGATTTACTCATGGGACTTATGTATTATGAATTTGACTGCACACTATGTTGGGTTTTCCAAAAATTATGACTATTTAGCATGTTTGGAGCTACGAATCTAAGATCTACTATGGGATTTGATGAAAGGTTTTGATGTATATTGCTTGGGGTTGTTACCAAGTATCTATTGATAGTTTTACAATGAATTTTCTTACACTATTTCACTCTTGAAGTTTATGATTTTACACTAGCACTACACACTCAGCAAGTGTTTGATCAAATGTCCGATTATGATTTCTTGAGGAATTGATGGTCCAGTGGATGTGTTATGAGACGAATGACATTATGATGCTGAAAGGAATGTATTTGATGATGAAGGAAATGTATGTATATGATGATGAAAGGAATGCATGTATATGATATTATCTCTATACTGTTGGGGGGTGACCAAGCCTCACTCTAGAGGTTCTAGGCCCGGGTAACCTTTTTGATGATTTTGTACCTCGATCACCTCACTCGAGAGGTAGCAGGCCCAAGCAACAATTTTGAGGGGTTCATAACTTGATAACCACATTGGGGGGTTTGTACTCCGTCAACCATGTTAGGGGGTTTGTACCTCATCAACCACAAGAATGGGTTTGTGCCTCATGCGCCTCTCCAAGGGGGTGGTAGGCCTTGGATTTGCACTAAAATTGTCACTCCTTACATATGGATTATGTTCTATACAAGCATGATTTTACTTCAAGTTTTCTATACAAGCATGATTTTACTTCAAGTACCATTCATACATGTCATATTGCTATATGTTTATTCGTTACCTATGATATGCATTTTGATTAGGGTACTTATCACTTGTTGCATTGCATCCTACATACTTAGTATATTCAAATGTACTAACGCATACTCTATGCCTACATGATGTAACCATGCAGGAACCAAAGCCCCCTTGAGCATCTTCATCCACGTGGTTAGTACGCTTCCACTCAAGCTTGTTGGCAAGTCCTCCATTTTTGGGACGTTGCTTATGATTGCTTACTATGTTCTTGTACTACCTTTTTTTTATGTAAATATTGACTATAAGGGTGAGCCCGGTTGCTTCTCTTGGCCCCTGCTCTTAATTATGTATTAGAGGTGTTGTTGGACATGTAAATAAGAAATATTATAGGCTTTGACTATCTCTTGACTCTTGTTGTTTTTATATTGATGATGTCCCTATTTCTACTCTTATGTTACTATTTTATTGCTTTCGTGACCAAGGATGTGTAGTGATATGCTAAATGGCTCGCTTGGGATCCGTTCGGGTTCCCCTTGCGCGATGTCACATCTAGGCCCTAGGCTTGGTCATGACAAACTTGGTATCAGAGCACTAGGTTGTAGATCCTTGGAGTCCAACATACCACGTCGATTGGAGTCTTGTTCATGGTTTTGTTATGCACCACAACTATGAGCTAGAGGCTATAAGGCATTTAGGAAATGTTTACCTTCTTCTTACTCTATGTCGTGCTATAGAAGTTGAAGTAAGATTTTCCCCCTAACGTTTACCCTTTGCAATGCTAGATCATGTCTAACATGAGAGGGAGAAGAGCCCGCAAACTTGAGGAGCAACCGGCTATTGAAAAGCTTCGGGATGCTCTCACTTTGCTTGCATAATTTGTGGATAACTAAGTCAACCAAGGCGCCCATGCCCCTCATGCCCCTTCACCAGCATCTAGGGTGAGAGACTTCATGATAATGAATCCCTCGGAATTCTGTTGGTCAAAGGTGAGTGAGGACCCTCAAGAGTTTATTAATGAGGTCTACAAGTTTTTGGGTATCATGGATGTGAGTTTGGAGGATAAGGCGGAATTTGCAGCCTAGCAACTAAAAGGGGTAGCACAAATATAGTATAATAAATGGAAGGAAGAGAATGGAGTCAACAATGTGGTGCTTTGGAAGGAGTTCAAGTTGGCTTCCTTAATCGATTCTTCCCTCTTGAACTTAGGGAAGCAAAATCGGTGGAATTTATGAATATGAGAAAACTGTCTATGAGTGTGAGGGAGTATTCACTCTAGTTCAACCAACTTTCAAAATATGCTCCAGAATTGGTGGCCAACGACTTTGTGGCCAACTCAAGATGTAGGATGACAAAATTTGTGATGGTTGTTTCCCATTTGGTTAGTGAGGAGTGTCGGTCCGCCATGTTGATTAATGACATGGACTTTTCACGTTTGATGGCCTACACCAAACAAATGGTGGAAGAGTAATTGAGGAAGAGTAGAGGTCATGAGGCTAAGAGGGCCGATTTTGAGGGGAACTTCTAAAAGGGTGGCTGGTTCCATCAAGGTCAAGGGTCTTCTCATAAGAGCGTTGACAGTGACTTTCCCAGGGCCCGAGGCATTGGAGGTGTGGTTCCTAATGGTGGGTTTAAAAAATATGGTAGAGGCCATAGTGGCCCATGCTTGAGGGACACAAATGCTTGTTATGGATGTGGGGAAGTTGGGCATAAGGTGATGAATTGCCCTTGAAATGGAAACAAGGGTAAGGAGGTTCGTCCATAAGGTGCTAATGCGAATCCTTTGGTAGAGGTGGTTAACAAGGTGGTGCCCTAAGGCACAGTTGGTTCTATGCACTCCAAGGGAGGCAAGGGGTTGAGGAGGTTCCCGATGTCGTAACAGGTATTTTAAAAGTCTTTTAGTTTTGTGTGTATGCATTGATTGATCTGGGTGCCACTCTTTCTTTTGTTACCTCCTTTGATGCCAAAAAGTTTCATTTTGACCCCGAGTTCTTGTGCGAGTCATATAAGGTATCTACTCCTATGTGCATCTATTGTTGCTAGGAAGGTCTATAGAAATTTTCCCATTTGCATCTTGCATAAAATTTTGTGTTGTGATTTTGTTGAGTTAGATATGGTTTATTTTGATGTCATTCTTGGGATGGATTGGTTGCCTGCATACTATGCTTTTATTGATTGTAGTACCCGTACGGTCAATTTCAAATTCCCAAATGAACCTGTCCTTGAGTGGGAGAGTCATGATGTGGTGGTCAAGGGTATGTTCATCTCTTGTATTAAAGCCCATAAGTTGATCTCTAAGGGGTGTCTTTACCATCTTATGAGGGTTAGTGATGTGGAGTCCAAGGTCCTTCCCATAGAGACGATTTGACTTGTAAATGAGTTCCTTGATGTCTATCCAAATGAACTTCCTGATGTTCCTGCCGAAAGGGAAATATATTATAGTATAGACCTCCTTCCGATAATCAACCCATTTCTATTCCTCCTTACCATATGGCCCAAGCGGAGTTGAAGGAGTTGAAGGAACAATTGAGGGACTTGTTAGGGAAGGGATTTATTAGGCCTAGTCAATCACCTTGAGGTGCACCGGTGTTGTTTGTGAAAAAGAATGATGAGTCGCTTAGAATGTGTATGGACTAATGGCAACTCAATAGGGTCACTATAAAGAATAGTTATCCTTTTCCAAGGATTGATTATTTGTTTTACCAATTGCTAGGGGATAGTCATTTCTCTAAGATTGATCTTCAGTCCGGGTATCATCAAGTGAAGGTGAGAGTGTGTGATATTCCTAATATGACCTTCCGGACTAGGTATGGGCATTATGAGTTTGTTGTGATGTCTTTTGGGTTGACCAATGCACCAAACATCTTCTTGGACCTTATGAATAGGGTCTTCAGACCCTACCTTGATTCATTTTTTGTGGTATTCATTGATGATATGTTGATCTATTTTTTTGGTGAGGAGGAGCATATGGCTTATTTGAGGGTTGTGTTGCAAATATTAAAGGAAGAGAAGTTATAACCTAAGTATGAGAAGCGTGTATTTTTGTTGAGGGAGGTTGCCTTCCTAGGACATGTGGTGTCGAGGTATGGTATTAAGGTGGATCCTAAAAAGATGGATGTGATTAGAAATTGGCGTAGACCATTGACCCCGTTCGATATTATGAGCTCTTTGGGTTTAGTGGTTACTATCAGAGGTTAGTGAATGGGTTATCTTATATTGCTTCTCCCATGACTAAATTGACTCAAAAGAAGGCCAAGTTTGTGTGGACCGATGAGTGTGAGAGGAGCTTCCAAACATTGAAAGATAAGCTTTTATTCGCTCTTATGTTTTCACTACAGGAAGGGGTAGAGGGATTTTTTATGTATTACGATGCTTCTAGAGTTGGTTGTTGTATTCTAATGCAAAATGGTAAAGTGATAGCCTATGCTTCTAGGCAACTGAAAGTTCATGAAAAGAATTATCCTACTCGTGATATTGAACTAGTTGCCGCGGTTTTTACATTAAAGATTTGGCTTCATAATGTGTATGGGGTGCATGTTGAAGTGTTAACCGATCATAAGAGTTAGCAATATGTCTTCACTCAAAAAGATTTTAACTTGAGGCAAAGAAGATGGTTAGGATTCCTTAAAGACTATGATATGAGTGTGCATTGTCATCCGATTAAGTCTAATGTTGTGCAGGTACTTTGAGTAAGGTATCTATGGGTAACCAAGCTCATGTTGATGGTGGTGATAAAGAGGCGGCTAGGGAGGTCCATCGGTTGGCTAGATTAGGAGTTAGGTTGGATGAGGTGGATAACGGTGTTGTTGTTGTTGATGATGGTTTTAAATCTTTATCGTTCGAGGAGGTGAAAGCTAAGCAATATCTTGATCCCTCCTTGATAAAATTGAAGGCCTTGGTTGGTGATGGGAAAGTGGACATTCTCTCTTAATGGGGTGATGGTGCACTTAGATACCAAGGGAGGTTGAGTGTGCCTTGTGCTGATGGCTTAAGAGAAAGAATTCTTGATGAGGATCATGGTTCTTCCTATTCTATTCACCGCGGTTCTACTAAAATGTATAGAGATTTGAGAAAGGTGTATTGGAGGGGAGGCATGATGAAAGACATTGCTAAATTAGTGTTTGGTTGACATAGTTGCCAACAAGTCAAAGCCGAATATCAAAGGCCAGGTGACCTAACCCAAGAAATAGAGTTCCTACTTGTATCTGGGAAGAAATTAATTTGGACTATTTGGTTGGGTTGCCTAAGACTAGAAAGGGTTTTGATTCCATTTCGGTTGTGGTTGATAGGATGACAAAATCGACTCACTTCCTACGGTTAAGACCATATATGGTGTTGAAGTGTATGCTAGGTTGTACATCCATTACTTGGTGAGATTGCATGGGGTTCCTTTATCCATCATATCGGATCGTGGTGCTCAATTTACTTCACATTTTTTAGGACTTTCCAAAGGGGTCTTGGTAGAAAGGTTAAGTTTAATACGACCTTCCACCCTCAAATGTATGGCCAAGGTGAAAGGACTATTCATACCCTTGATGGATATGCTTTGGACTTGTGTATTGGAACTTAAGGGTAGTTGGGATGATCATCTCCCGTTGATAGAGTTTGCTCACAACAATAGCTATTATTCTAGCATCGGTATGACTCCTTTTGAGGCTACTTATGGTAGACGTTGTAGATCACTGGTTGGGTGGTTTGAGGTTCGTGAGGTGGCTACGTTGGGACCAAATTTTGTTATGGAGGCTCTTTATAAAGTTAGGATGACAAGGGAAAGGTTGAGGATGGCCAAAATTCGTCAAAAGTCCTATGTGATGTGAGGAGAAGGGATCTTGAATTTAAAGTGCGGAATTGGGTCTATTTGAAGGTGTCACCCATGAAGCGTATGATTCGCTTCGGCAGGAAGGGCAAGTTGAGTCCTAGATATGTGGGTGCTTATAAGGTGATAAGGAGGATTGGGTAAAGTAGCTTAGGAGTTGGAATTTCCTAGTGAGATGGATTTGGTTCATCCAATCTTTCATGTATCCATGATGAGGAAATGTGTGGGAGACCCTGATGCCATTGTGTCTCTTGGTGTTGTGGGTGTTTTTGAAGATAGTTTGACCTGTGAAGAGGTTCTGGTTCAGTTATTGGAAAGATAAGTGAAGAGGTTGAAAACAAGGATGTGGCATCGGTTAAGGTCATTTGGAGGAATCAACAAGTTGAAAGTGCTACATGGAAGGCCGAAGCAAACATGCAAAGGAGATATCCTTATCTTTTCCACTCCACTCAAGTCTAAGGTATCAATCAAATCCCCTATGTAATTTCAAGTCTAAGTTCAGCCCATGACATATGCATGCTTTCAAGTTTAAATTGACAAGCTCATGATGACTTTACTCTTATGCTGAGATTTTTGAAATGATGTTTAAGTGTATTGTTGAATTCTTATATGGGCTGAAATTGTCATGTTTTGCATCTCTCACATACATTTCTTTGTCATTCGGGGATGAATGTTCCCAAGGGGGAGATATTGAAATGACCCCCAAATGTGCCTCGGAATTGCCCAGAATCGTAATTTTGATATGTCTCAAAATCCAAGACTGGTATCGAAAATCCAACTTCATATTCTTGTTCAGGGGTCAAATTAAGTGGAAGATGGGTCTAACCCTGATTTTAAAGCAAACGAATCGCAATTTCATTCTTCAAAAAATGCAATTTTAGGAGAGGTTTTCACGCCCCTAGCGTGACCTGCCAAGGGCACGCCTCAGTACAAATTTTGCGAGAATTTTTTCAAGTTCGATCCAAGGGTCATGGGTCTTGGGTCTAAGTGTTTCCAAATGTTAAAATACCTATAATTAGCCATATTTCACCTTCATATCATTCAAAGCATTCCCTAATACTCATTCAAACACTTAGCCAAATATTTTAGTCCTAAGCTCAAGTCTCCAAATTTATCTGGATCTCAAGGTTCCCATTCAAGCTTCAAGTCTCCTCCAATCTTCATCAAACTATTCTCCAAAGCTAAGGTATGTGGGTTTCTTTCATGGGTTCCTTTCACCAATGATAACAAGCTTCCTTTTACTCTAAATTGTATGATTTAAAGTGGATTTACTCATGTGTCCTCTGTATTATGAATTTCACTGCACACAATGTTGGGGTTTCGTGAAATTGCGACTGTTTTAGTATGTTTGGAGCTATGAATCTAAAATCTATTGTAGGATTTGATGTAGGATTTTGATGTGTATTGCTTGAGGGTGTTACCAAGTATCTATTGATGGTTTTTCAATTAATTGTCTTGCATGAATTTCACTCTTAAATTGCAAGGTTTTACATTAGCACTACACACCCGCCAAGTGTTTGATAAAATATCCGGTTATAATTTGTTGAAGAATTGGATGTCCAATGCATGTCTTGTGAGATGAATGACTTTATGAAGATGAAAGAAATGTATAGGATGACGAAAGGAATGTATGTATCTTATGATGAAAGGAATGTATATATATAATATTATCTCTACAGTGTTGGGGATGACCAAGCTTCACTCAAGAGGTTGTAGGCCTGGGTAACCTTGTTGAGGAGTTTGTACCTCGATCGCCTCGCTCGGGAGGTTGTTGGCCTATGAAACCATGTTGAGGTATTTGTACATTGATAACCATGTTGGGGGGTTTGTACACCATCAACCACGTTGAGGGTTCTTTACCTCATCAACCACATGAATGGGTTTGTACCTCATGCACCGCTCCAGGGGGTTGGTAGGCCTTGGATTTGCACTAAAGTAGTCACCCCTTACAAATTGATTATGTTTTATATAAGCAACTTTATATATCATTTATACATGCCATATTGCTTTATATCTATTCATTGCCTATGATATGCATTTTGATTATGGTACTTATCACTTGTTGCATTGAATCCTACACACTTAGTACATTCAAACATACTAATACATACTCTATGCCAACATGATGTCACCATGTTGGAACCGAAGCCCCGCTTGAGCATCTTCATCCACATGCTAGTATGCTTCCACTCAAGCTTTTTGGCGAGTCCTCCATTTTGGTGACGTTGCTTATGATATCTTACTATGTTTTAGAACTACCATTCTTTTATGTAAATGTTGACAATGAGGGTGAGCCCGGTTGTTTGTCTTGACCCCTGCTCTTATGTATGTATTAGAGGTGTTGTTGGACATGTAAATGTGAAATGTTATGAGCTTTGAATCTCTCTTGACTCTTTTTGTTTTGATATGGATGATATCCTTTATCCTCGGTTGTCTCTATTTCTACTCATGTGTTTCTATTTTATTGCTTCCGCGACCAAGGTTTTGTAATGATATGCTAAGAGGCTTACTTATGGTCACTTTGGGTTTTCCTCTGTCATGTCACGTCTAGGCCCTAGGCTTGGGTTGTGACATAAGATTGATCTTCGGTACGGGTATCACCAAGTGAAAGCGAGGGAGTGTAACATGCAAAAGATGGCTTTCTGTACTAAGTATGGGCACTTTGAGTTTGTGATTATGTCTTTTGGGCTGACTAATGCACCGGTTACATTTATGGATCTTATGAATAGGGTCTTCAAACCCTACCTTGACTTCTTTGTGGTGGTTTTTATTGATGATAACTTGATTTATTACTATATAGAAGAGGAGCATGTGGATCACTTCAGGGTGGTATTGCAAATCTAGAGGGAAGAGAGGTTGTATGCAAAATATGAGAACTGTAAATTTTGGTTGAAAGAGGTTGCTTTTCTAGGGCATGTGCTGTCGGGTGATGGCATTAAGGTGGACCCTATAATGTCGGAGGTGATTAGAAATTTGGTGTCACTACTTGTATGGAGTTCATGTTGATGTGTTTACCGACCACAAGATTCTCCAATATGTGTTCACCCAAAAAGATTTTAACTTGAGACGAAGCTCCTTAAAGATTATGATATGAGTGTGCATTATGACCACAACAAAGCTAATGTTGTGATCGATACTTTAAGTAAGGTGTCTATGGGTAGTCCAGCTCATTTTGATAATGGTGGCAAAGAGTAGCTATAGAGGCTCATTAGTTGGCTAGATTGGGGCCTAGCTCAAAAGAGGTTGACAATGGTTGTGTAGTGGTTGTTGATGGTTCTTGTTCTCTCTTGATTGAGTTAAAGGCAAAACAAGATCTTGATTTGCCTTGCTAGAATTGAAGTCATTGGATGAGAAATGGTAAGGTGGAGGTTTTCTCCCAAGGGGGAGATGGTGCCCTTAGGTACCAAGATAGATTGTGTGTGCCAAATGTAGATGATTTGAAAGAATTCAATTTGAAAAAGGCCCATAATTCATCTTATTTCATTCACCCCAATTCTACAAAGATGTATAGAGACTTGAGCGAAGTGTATTTGTGGTGTGGTATGAAGAGAGATATTGCCAAGTTCATATCTTGATGTCACAACTGCCAACAAGTGAAAGTTGAATATCAAAGTTCGGATGGCCTAGCCTAAGATGTAGATACTCCTACTTGGAAGTGGGAAGAAATCAACATGAATTTTGGGTTTGGGTTGCTTAAGACTAGGAAATACTTTGACTCTATTTGGGTGGTGGTGGATAGAATGACAAAATAGACCCACTTCTTACTTGTCAAACCTACTTATGGTTCTGAAGATTATGCCAAGTTGTATAGTCATGAGTTGGTTAGATTGCATGGGGTTCCCTTGGCTATCATTTCGGATCATGGTTCTCAATTTACTTCTCACTTATGGAGGTCCTTCCAAAGTGGTCTTGGTACCAAGGTTAAGCTTAGCATGGCTTTTACCCTCTAACAGATGGTCAAGCTGAGAGGATTATCAAAACTCTTGCTGATATACTTAGAGCTTATGTTTTGGAGTTTAATGGTAGTTGGGATGAACACCTTCCACTCATTGCATTTGCTTACAACAATAGCTATCACTCAAGCATTAGTATGGCTCCATTTAAAGCGCTTTATAGTAGGTGTTGTAGATCCCCGGTTGGGTTGCTTGAAGTGGGAAAAATGGCTTTGCTAGGTCGGGATTTGTTCATGGAAGCCTTTGAGAGGTGAGGTTGATTAGTGAAAGATTGAAAATATCCCAAAGTAGATAAGATTCCTTTTCCGATGTAAGAATGATAGATCTTGAGTTTAAGGTTGGTGGTTAGGTTTACGTGATAGTCTCACCTATGAAGGGTGTGGTTCGATTTGGTAAGTAGGGAAAGTTAAGCCCAAGGTTTGTGGGTCCTTATATAATTTTGAGGAGGATTGGTAAGGTTGCATATGAGTTGGAGTTACCTATTGAGATGAATATGGTTTATTTGGTTTTCCATGTGTCCATGTCGCGAGAGTGTGTTGGTGACCCTACTGCTATAGTGCCTTTGGATGTTTTCGGTGATGTATAAGATAATTTGACTAATGAGGAGGTCCAAGTAGAAATTTTTTAATAGACAAGTGAAGAGGTTGAGAAACAAAGATGTCGCTTTCATCAAGGTCCTTTGGAGGACCAACAACTTGAAAATACCACATGGGAAGTCGAGGCGGACATGAGAAAGCGATATCCAAATCTCTTCCACTATATTCAACTCGAAGGTACTAAGTTAAGTCCCCCAAATGAATTCAAGTCTTAAGTCTCAGCTCTTATGTCATTTTCCATGGATTCATGTTATGTTGACAAGTTTATTGTGATTTTTGACATTCATGTTAAGATTTTTGAAAATAATGATTAAATGTGTTGTTGCATTCATGTTGGGCTGAAATCTTCTTGATTACTTCTATAATGTATGTTTCTTTGACATTCAGGGACAAATGTTTCCAAGGGGAAGATATTGAAACGCCCCAAAAACGCCTCAAAAATGTGCTTAGAAATGCCTATAATCGTAATTTCCATATATCTCAAAATTCATGCGTGATATCAAAAATAAAACTTCATATTCATGATCAGGGGGAAAAATTGAGTGGGAATGGGTATAACTTCGATTTTAGGATCCATAGCGAAAAACAATTTTCGCAAACCAATGTCTGCCCGCAGCCAGGCTGCGACGTGCCTAGGGCTCAGATCAGTGATAGTTTACCCTTGACATTGGGTCCGCGTTGTGGACCAGACATGGACCAGTTAAAGTTTTTCCTTCATTTTATCATTTCAGACCAGGGGCCTTGGGGTCATAGCCCTATGGCCTCATATGCGTGAAAATGTGATGACCAAGCGTATGGCCTAGAAGTGACACAACGATTGGGAACCTGAAGAGACCCCAAACAAGCCTCTTAGCGTATCATTTACACATCCTTGCTTTTGTAAGTCAATTGAACAACAACAAGAGACGATAAACAAGGATAACGGGACTAAAGGAAGTCTTTGATAGCAAAAAACATGGAGGAGCCAAAGCTAAAAGCATAAGTACATCATTTGTTCCAACAACACCACTAAACATAGATTTGAGCGGAGGCTAAGATACTTTCTAGGCTCACCCTCATAGTATCACGAATTCAGCATAAAGAGTAAACAAAGAAGAATAGCATAACTAGTGTACCTGAACTTGAGGACGCAACAAAGCTTATCTTCAAGATTGCAAAACTAGTCAAGTGGAGGATGATCGTGAGGGGCTCTGATTCCTACATAGCAACATCATGTATGCATAGAGTATGCGTTAGTATGTTTGAATGTACTAAGTATGTAAGATGCAATGCAACAAGAGATAGACAACATAGTCAAAATGCATAATTATAAGCAAGGGATAAGTATAATAACAACATGGCATGCATGATCAATGATTGAAGTAAAATATGTTTGTGTACAACAAATTATATGTGTAGAAAGAGACCATCATCATAGACCAAGCAAACTATTGCTTGGAATCCAAGGCGTATCACCCCTTTGGAAGGTGATTGAGGTATCTACCCCTCAATTGGTAAATGGGCATGTCACCTTCCATCGTAGTAGTCAAGGTATCTAGCCCTCAACATCATAGATGGGCATAGCACCCGCCATCAAAGTGGTCAAGGTATGTATCCCTCAACATGGTAGATGGGCATAGCACCTCCCATCAAAGTGGTCAAGGTATATACCCCTCAACAAAGGTAGATGGCCATAGCACCCCCATTAAAGTGGTTGAGGCATGTCACCCCCTTAACAAGGTGTGGTCAAGTTGCAAGACTATAGATACTTTTCATGAATTCAATACATATATACAATCCCTTAATAATCACAGTCACTTGATTCATAACTCATGGAATGGATCATCAATAGCTCAAGAATCCTTGTCAAGACATTTTATCAAACACTTGGCAAGTGTGCAATGCTAGTTCAAACTCATGCAATTCAAGAGTAAAATAATGTGAGAAAACTTAATATAAATCAACCCATCACCTCTTGGTAACACCTCATGCAAGATACATTGTAAACCCTCATCAATTCTCATAATAGATCATAGATTCATAGCTCAAAACATGCATAAACAGTCAACATTTTATGAAACCCGAACATAGTTTTATTGCCAACCTCATAATAAGAGATACCCATAGATAAACCAACTTGAAAGCATGCAATTTACTCAAAATGAAGGTTGGGCACCAGGGTGAAAGGACCCAATTGTTGAAACCCACATACCTCAAATTTGGGGATTTCTATGATGAAGATTCGAGTGAGAAATGGAAGCTTGAATGAAGTTCTTGAGATCCAAAAATGAGTTTGGGAAACTTAAATTTTGATGAAGTATTTGACTGAGAGGTAGAGAGGATTTCGGGAGTGTCTTAAGTAATATAGAGTTGAACAATTTCTATGTATAGGTGTTTTTACGCATAGGAGGGCATGGGCCCAAGACCCTAAGTCCTTAGGCCGAAACTGAAAAACTGTAAACAAAATAACTGATGCGCCTGGGGCGCGGATCAACACAGGATAAGCAAATTTTTGAAAAATTATTTTTCGCTCCAGTTGCTCTAAAATCAGTGTTATACCCTTTTCCTACTCAATTTTGCCCCCCGATCACGAATATGAAGTCAGATTTTCGACATCGAGCATAAATTTTTAGATATATGGAAGTTACGATTATGAGCATTTTCGAGGGACATTTTCAGGCAATTTTGGGGCGTTTCAATATCTCCCCCTTGGGAGCATTCATCTCTGAATGTCAAAGAAACGTACATACGAGAATTAATCATGAAGAATTAAGCCCAACATGAATGCAACAAATGCATTTAAACATCATTTCAAAATCTCAACATAAGTGTCAAAATCACCATTAATTTGTCAACATAAACATGAATGCATGCAAATGACATAAGGGCTGAAACTTAAGATTTGAAATCATATAGAGGATTTACATTAGTACCCTAGGCTTGAATAGAGTGGAAGAGATAGGGATATCACTTTTGCATGTCCGCCTTGACTTCGCATGTGGCACTTTCAACTTGTTTTTTCCTCTAAAGGACCTTAATGGAAGTTACATCCTTGTTTCTCAACCTCTTCACTTGCCTATCCAAAATTTCTACCAGAACCTCCTCATAATTCAAATTTTCTTCTACCACACCCACAACATCTATAGGTCTAATAACATTTGGGTCACTCATACACTTTCTCAACATAGATACATGGAAGACTGGATGCACCATATTCATTTCAATGAGCAACTCCAACTCATAGGCCACCTTACCAATCCTCATCAACACTCTATAAGGACCTACAAAACTTTGACTCAATTTACCCTTCTTTCCAAACTGGACCATACTCTTCATGGTTGAGACCTTCAAATAGATCGGATTACAAACTTTAAATTCAACATCCCTTCTCCTCACATCAGAATATGACTTTTGTCTACTTTGGGTTATTTTCAACCTCTCCCTTATCAATCTCACACCTTCTCCAATGCTTGCATGACTGAATCCGAACCCAAGAAAGCCATCGCCCCCACCTTAAACCATCCAACCGGGGATCTTCAACGTCTACCATAGAGAGACTTAAAACAAGCCATACTAATGCTTGAATTATAACTATTACAGTAGGCAAGCTCAATGAGTAGAAGATGTTCATCCCAACTACCCTTAAACTCCATAACATAAGTTCTAAGACTATCCTCAAGAGATTGGATAGTTCTTTTAGCTTGGCCATCCGTTTGAGGTTGAAAGGCCATACTAAGTTTATTCTTGGTACCAAGACCACTTGGGAAGGACCTCCAAAAGTGAGAAGTGAATTGAGCACCAAGATTTGATATGGTAGGGAAAGGCACTCCATGCATCTAACTAACTCATGAATGTACAACTTAGCGTAATCGTTTTGCACCATAAGTAGTCCTAACTGGTAGAAAATGAGCTGCTCTTGTCATCCTATAAACCACAACCCAAATAGAGTGAAAATGCTTTCTAGTCTTAGGGAATCCAACTGCAAAGTCCATGTTAATTTCTTCCCACTTCCAAGTAGGAATCTCTATATCTTGGGCTACACCACTCGGCCTTTGATGTTTAGCTTTAACTTGTTGGCTATTATGACAACCGGATACAAACTTATCAATGTCTTTCTTCATACCACCAACTAAAAGACTTCCCTCAAATCTCTATACATCTTTGTAGAACTAGGGTGAATAGAATAGGAAGAATTATGAGCCTCATCTAAAATCTTCTTTTTCAAGTTATCAACACTAGGCACACAAAACTACCTTGGTACGTAAGGGCACCATCTCCCAATGGGAGAAAGCCTTCACCTTACCACCTCTCACCAAGGCCTTCAACTCTAACAAGGCGGGGTCAAGATCTTGCTTTACCTTAACCTCCTTAATCAATCAAGATTTAGAACCATAAACCACCATTACACCACCATTATCAACCTCTTCCAACGTAACCCTCAATCTAGCCAACCGATGGACCTCTCTAGCCACCTCTTTGCGACCATCACCAACATGTGCTAGACTACCCATAGACACCCAGCTTAGAGCATCGGCTGGAACATTTGCCTTATCAGGGTGATAATTCACACTCATATCATAATCTGTAAGGAGGTCTAACCACCTTCTTTGTCTCAAGTTAAGATATTTTTGAGTGAACTCATATTAGAGACTCTTATGATCAGTAAACATATCAACATGATCTCAATACAAATAATGACACAAAATTTTCAAAGAAAATCCCATGATGGCTAATTCAAGATGATGGGTAGGATAATTCGTTTCATGCACCTTAAGTGCGTAGAGGCATATGCTATCACCTTACCATTTTGCGTCAAAACAAAACCCAAACAAATTCTCGAGTCATCACAATACACAACAAACCCTCCCAACCCTTCCAGTAGGGAGAAGATAGGAGTAGAGACAAGCTTATCTTTCAAAGTTTGGGAACTCTTCTAACATTCATAGGTCCACAATAATTTTGCCTTCTTTTGGGTCAACTTAGTCATAGGAGAAGCAATAGAAGAGAACCCATTCACAAACCTGCAATAATAACTCGCTAAATTCAAGAAACATCTAAATGCATGATGGAGTCAGGTCTATGCCAATTTCTAATCACCTCCGTCATCTTATGATCCACCTTACTACCATCACCTGACACCACATGACCTAGAAAAGCAACCTCTTTTAACCAAAACACACATTTTTCATATTTATCATACAACTCCTCCCAAAAGATTTTCAACACCACTCTCAAGTGATCCACATGCTTTTCGTAACTATGGGAATAGATCAAGATATTATCAATAAAAACCACCACAAAAAAATCAACATATGGTTGAAAAATCCTATTCAAAAGATCCATGAAGATAGCCAGTGCATTAGTCGACCCGAAGGACATAACTACAAACTCAAAGAGTCAATAGATAGTCCCAAAGGTCATCTTATGAATGTCACACTCCCTCACTTTCACTTGGTGATAACCGACCGAAGATCCATCTTAAAGAAGTGACTAGTCCCTTGAAGTTGGTCAAACAGATCATCAATCCTTGGTAAAGGGTACTTATTCTTTATGCTGACCCTATTAAGTTACCAGTAATCAATGCACATTCTAAGAGTACTATCCTTCTTCTTCACAACCAACACCGGTGCACCCAAAGGTGATTGACTAGGCCTTAAAAAACCCTTCTCCAACAAATCCCTCAATTGTTCTTTCAAGTCCTTCAACTCTACCAGGGCCATACGATAAGGGTGAATAGAAATTGGTTGAGTGTCGGGAAGAAGGTCTATACCAAAGTACATTTCCCTTTTGGGAGGAGCACCGAGAAGCTCATTAGGGAAAGACATCAAGGAATTCATTGACCACCAGAACGACTCTATGGGAAGGACTTTGAAGTCAAAATCCCTAACCCTCATATGATGATAGAGACACCCCTTAGAGATCAACCTTTGGGCTTTAATGCAAGAAATGAATCTACCCTTGACCACCACATCCTGACTCTCCCACTCAAGGATGGGTTTATTAGAGAATATAAATTTGACCGTATGGGTTCTACAATCAATAGAAGCATCATGCGCATGTAAGGAATCCATCCCAAGAATGACATCAAAATCTACCATATCTAATTCAACAAAATCACAAGGCAAGATTTTATGCAAAATGAAAACGCGACAATTTCTGTAGACCTTCTAGCAACAACAGATGTACTAACGGGAGTAGATACTTCATAAGACTCACATAAGAATTTAGGTTTGACATGGAGCTTTTTGGTAACAAAATCAATAAAAGAAAGAGTGGCACCTAGGTCTATCACAGCATACACATCAAAATCAAAAACCTTTAACATACTAATGATGACATCAGGCACCTCATCC
This sequence comes from Solanum medicagineum, assembly GCA_026153255.1. Lineage (NCBI taxonomy): Eukaryota > Viridiplantae > Streptophyta > Magnoliopsida > Solanales > Solanaceae > Solanum > Solanum medicagineum. The sequence goes on along the minus strand of JAPFFP010046831.1, from coordinate 12,244 downwards.
ACCCTTTGTCTCCCTTGGAGAGCATAAAATCAATTTTGCTTTGAGGCACCTCCTTGTTGGCCTCCTCTCCCCTTGGGACTCACATTTGCACCTTGGCCTTGTGGACGATCATCTCCACCCTTATTGCAATTATGAGGACAATCCATCACCTTATGACCCACTTCACCACAACCATAGCAAGAATTAGTGTCCTTTAAACATGGCCCCATTATGGCCTCTACCACATCTTAGGCATATAGTAATAATGCATAATAACCCACCACCTTGCCCCCTTGGGTTTTCATTAACAAACCTTCTGTTAGGAGAATTAGAAGACCATTGACCTTGATGAAACCTGCCACCCTTGGGACATTAGCATCTACCTTCAAAATGGGACCTCTTGGCCTCACCACTTCTTTTTTTTCTAAGCTTTTCCCTCTCCAATTGTTTGGCATACATCATGAAGCAGGACAAATCCATATGACTTACCAACATGGCGGTTCAACATTCCTTATTGACCAAGTCGGACACACCCAACATAACTTGTTCATCCTAGACCTCGGCTCAGTCACAAATTGTGAAGCATACTTGGAGAGTTGGTTGAACTTGAGCGTACACACCCTCACACTTATGGACCCTTTCTTGAGGTTCATAAATGCCATCATTTTGGCCTACCCTAGCTCTATCGAAAAGAACCGATTGAGAAATGCCACCTTGAACTCGTTCCAAAGGATGACATTATCATTCCCCTTTTCCACCTTCCATTGGGTGAACCAAATTTGAGCCACCCCCTTAAGTTTGTAGGCGCCAAATGGAAATGACCCCGAAAGTACCCAAATATGTGCCTCGAAAGTGCCTGGAAATTTTAATTTCTATATATCTCAATATCCGTGCATGATATCAAAAATCCGGCTCGTATTCTTATTCAGGGGATCAAAATTAAGGGGGAAAGGGTCCAACCCTGATTTAAGAGCGACCGTATCAAAATTCGAAAATGCCAAAATGCGACTTCTGGAGAGCTTTTTGCGCCCCTATCGTGACACGCCAAGGGCGCGTAGATGAAGAAACCTAACTTTTGAGTCCAGTCTGCGGCGCAGAGATGTACATTCCTGTCTAGTGATTTTTTTTCTTGCGGTCCAAGACTTTTAAGTCATGGGCCTAAGTGTCCCCAAATGTAAGAATATCTATGCTTAGCCATTTTCACCCTCATATCATTCTAAACATTGCCCGATACTCATTCAAACTCTTAGCCAATATTTCATCTCCTAAATGCAAGACTCAAGACCCTTTTCCAGATCTTAAAGATTGCATTCAAGCTTCAAGTCTCCATTCCCAATCTTCATCAATTTCATCTCCTAAGCTAAGGTAATGGGTTTCTTTCATGAGTTCCTTTCAACCATGATGCCCAAGCTTTCTTTTTCTCAAAATTGCATGATTTAAAGTTGGTTTAATCATGGGTGTTATCTATTATGAGAATCACGGCTCACTATGTTTGAGCTTATAAAATTGTGACTGTTTTACAATGTTTTGAGCCATGAATCTAAGGTCTATTGAAAGGTTTGATGAAGGGTTTGATGTTTATTGCTTGAGGGTGTTACTAAATATCTATTACCTTTTGCATTGACTTTCCTAGCAAGATTTCACTCTTGAATTGCATGGTTCTACACTAGCACCATACACCCTCTAAGTGTTTAATAAAATATTTGGTTATGGATTCTTGAGGAATTAAAGGACAAATGCATGTCTTGTGAGTTGAATGACTACATGATAATGATATGATGATGATATGATGATGAAATGAATGTATGTATAATGTATTCTCTATATGGTGTTGGAATGTGACCATGCCCTATTCGGGGGTTGCGAGCTAGGTAACCTTGTTGGGGGTTTGTACGCATCAACCTTGTTGGGGGTTTGTACTCATCAACCTATCAGGGGGGTTTGTACTCCGGCACCATGGGTGGTAGAGTGAGACGATCCGCCAACCTATCGGGGGTATGTACTCCAACACCATGGGTGGTAGGGTACAACGATCCACCAACCTATCGAGGTGTTTGTACTCCAGCACCAAGGGTGGTTGGGTGCGATGATCCATCAATAGTTTAATGTTCTCTTCTTACACATAGGTTATATTCTATGTAAGCATGGTTTACTCAAGCATTAATCATGCATGCCATACTACTACTATGTTTTCTATTGCTTATCTCTGTGCATTTTGGTTGTGAGGCCTATCTATTGTTGCATTGCATGCTACATACTTAATACATTCAAACAAACTAACGCATCCTATATGCTTACATAATGTAACCATATAGGAACCGGTGCACCGCTTGATTATCCTCCTCCTCCACGTGGCTAGTATGACTTCTATCAAGCTTGTTGGTAAGTCCTCTATTTCAGGTATGCTATTTATGATCTCTTGATTTGTATTAAGAATTTTCTCTCTTTTGGTTACGTATTGACTATGAGATTGAGCTCAGTTTCCTTGTCTTGGCCCCTGCTCTTATCTTGTTGTAGTAGAGGTGTTGTTGGACATGTTATATATTTATGCGATGAGCTTTGTCTCTATTGGCTCTTCTTGTTCATTATGTGGAAGTTTCCCCTTAGCCTTTTTACCCTTGCTACTAATGTATTATTGATACTTTATTGTTTCCACAACCAGGGATGTCTAATGATATGGTAAGAGGCTTGCTTGGGATCCCTTTGGGTTCCTCACGCGTTGTGTCACGGCTAAGCCCTAGGCTTGGGTCATGACAAACTTGGCATCAGACCACTAGCTTGTTAGATTCACAAAGTCTAAGATTCTAACACACTGCGTTGATTAGACTCTTAGTCATGGTTGTGTTATGCACCACAACTATGAGTAGGAGGCTTTGAGACATTTTAGGAATTGTTTTCCTTTTTCATCTTCTAAGTCGTGCTATAGAGTTAAAGTAAGCTTCCCTCCTCTAACGATTGTTCTTTACCTATGCTAGATAATGCTTAACATGAGGGAAGATGAGCCCGCACACCAAAGGAGCAACCCTCCAATGGGAAGCTTAGGGATGCTCTCACCTTGCTTGCTCAAGCTTTGGCTAATCAAGGAAATCAAGGGGCCCAAGCCCCTCATGCTCCTACACTGGCCTCTCGAGTGAGAGACTTCATAAGAATGAATCCCCCAGAATTCCATGGGGCAAAGGTGAGTGACGATCCTCAAGAAATCATTGGTGAGGTTTATAAGAGTTTGTCTATTATGGGTGTGAGACCGGAGGATATGGTGGAGTTGGCGGCTTACCAACTTAAAGGGGTAGGACAAATATGGTACAACCAATGGAAGGAGGAAAAGGGAGTCAAATATATGGTGCTTTGTGAGGAGTTCAAGGTGTCCTTCCTTAATTAGTTCTTCACCCTTGAACTTAGAATGCTAAGTTGGTGGAGTTTATGAATTTGAGACAAGGATCCATGAGTGTGAGGGAGTATGCCCTCAACTTCAACCAACTTTCAAAATATGCTCCACACTTGAAGGCTCACTCAAGATCTAGGACGAAAAAATTTGTGATGTGTGTTGCTGACTTGGTAAGTGAGGACTGCTGGTCTGCCATATTAATTAGTGACATGGAATTGTCACGTTTGATGACCTATGTCGAGCAACTAGAGGGGGACAAGTTGAGGAAGAGGAGGGGCCATAAGGCCAAGAGGGCTCGTTTTGAGGGCATGTTCTAAAAGGGTGGACAGATCCAACAAGGCCAAGGGTCCTCTCATGCTCCTAATAGGGGATTTGTCAATAACTTACCAAGGACCCAAGGTGTTGGTGTGGTGATTCCTAATGAGGTGTGTCCTAGGTGTGGAAAGGTTCATAAGGGCCCACATTTGAGAGATACTAATGTGTGCTTTTGTTATGGGGAAGTGGGTCACAAAAAGGTGGATTTCCCTCGAAGTCACAACAAGGGTAAGGAGGTTTGTCCACAAGGTACAAATGTGGTTCCTTTAGGGAGGTGGCGACAAGATGGTACCCAAAGGCACAATTGGTTTTCTGCTTTGCATGGGAGGCAAGGGGTTGATGAGATTCCCGATGTTGTTATTGTTATGTTGAAAATCTTTGATTTTGATTTGTATGCATTAAGTGACCCGGGTGCCACTTTGTCTTTTGATACCCCCTTTGTTGCCAATAGTTGAATGTTGACCCTAAAATTTTGCATGAGACATATGAGGTGTCTACTCCTATTGGTGCATCTATTGTTGCTAGAAAAGTCCCTAGAAGTTGTCCTATTTACATCTTGCATAAAATCTTCCCTTGTGACCTTGTTGATTTGGATATAGTTGACTTTGATGTTATTGTTGGGATGGATTGGTTTTATGCATACTAAGGTTCTATTGATTGTAGAACCCATAGGGTCAAGTACAAACTTCCAAATAAACCCATCCTTGAGTGGGAGAGTCAAGATGTGGTGGTCAAGGGTATGTTCATCTCTTGTATTAAAGCTTGTAAGTTGATCTCTAAGGGGTGTCTTTACCAGCTTGTAGGGGTTATGGATGTGGAGTCTAACGTCCTTCCATAGAGTAGTTTTCGATTGAAAATTAGTTTCTTGATGTCTTGCCAAATGACCTTCCTGTTGTTCCTCTTGAAATGGAAATAGACATTGGCATAGACCTTCTCCCCGATACTTAACCCATTTCTATTCCCCCTTATCGAATTGTTCCGGCAAAGTTAAAGGAGTTGAAGGAACAACTGGACTTGCTGGAGTAGGATTTTATTAGGCCTAATCAATCCCTTTGGGGTGCACCAATGTTGTTTGTGAAGAAGAAGGCTGGGTCTCTTAGAATGTCTATTGACTACCGGCAACTCAATAGGGTCACCATCAAGAGTAGATATCCTCTTCCAAGAATTGATGATTTTTTTTACCAATGGCAAGGGGCTAGCCACTTCTCTAAGATTGATCTTCGATCCAGGTATCACCAAGTGAAGGTGAGGGAGTGCAACAGTCCCAAGACGACCTTCCGAACTAGGTATAGGCATATTAATTTGTGGTGATGTATTTTGGGTTGACCAATGCACCGACCATCTTTATGGACCTAATGAATAGGGTTTTCAAACTCTACCTTGATTCCTTTGTTGCAGTCTTCATTGAAGATATTTTGATCTATTCTCGTAGTAAGGAAAAGTATAGGGCTCATTTGAGGGTTGTGCTGCAGAGATCGAGGGAGGAGAAATTATATGCTAAATATGAAAAGTGTGAAGTTTTGTTGAAGGAGGTTGCGTTCCAAGGGCATATGGTGTAGGGGGATGGTATAAAGGTGGACCCTAAAAAGACCGCTATGATTAGAAATTGGCCTAGACCATTGACTCCGTCAAACATTAGGAGTTTCTTGGTGAAAGAGGTTTGTGAATAGGTTCTCTTCTATTGCTTCTCCTATGACGAAATTGACTCAATAGAAGGCTAAGTTTGTGTGGACCGATGAATATGAGAGGAGTTTCCAAACCTTGAAAGATAAGCCTGTGCCCGCTCATATATTGTCACTACCGGATGGGATTTAGGGATTTGTTGTGTATTGTGATGTTTCTAGAGTTGGTTTGGGTTATGTGCTAATGCAAAATGGTAAGGTGATAGCCTATGGATCTAGGAAACTCAAAGTGCATGAAAAAAACTACCCTACTCATGATCTTCAATTGGCCGCCATAGTGTTTGCTTTGAAAATTTGGTGAAATTATTTGTATGGGGTACATGTTGATGTGTTCACCAATCATAAGAGCCTCCAATATGTCATCACTCAAAAATATCTCAACTTGAGGCAAAGAAGGTTGCTATAACATCTTAAAGTCTATGATATGAGTGTGCATTATCAGTTGGGTAAGGCAAATGTGGTGGCGGATGCCTTGAGTAGGGTGTCCATAGGTAGCCTAGCTCATGTTGATAGTACTGAGAAGGAGATGGCTTGGGAAGTGCATCGGCTGGCTAGGTTGGGGGTCAAATTGGAGGAGGCTGGTAGAGGTGTTGTTGTTGATAATTGTTCAAGGTCTTCCTTGATTAATGAGGTGATAGAAAAACAAGATCTTGATCTCTCCTTGTTAGAATTGAAGGCTTTGGTGAAAGAGGGCAAGGTGGATGTTTTCTCCTAAGGGGGGGGATGGTTCCCTAAGGTACCAAGATTATAGGTTGTGAGTACCTTGTGTTGATGGTTTAATAGAAAATATCCTTGATGAGGCCCACAACTCTTCTTATTCTCTCCACCCTGGCTCCACCAAAATGTATACAGATTTGAGGGATGTGGATTGGTGGGGAGGCATGAAAAAGGACATTGCCAAATTCGTTTCTGATTGTCATAGTTGTCAACAAGTAAAAGCTTAACATCAAGGGCCTGGTGGCCTAACCCAAGACATTGAGGTTCCTACTTGAAAGTGAGAAGAGATAAATATGGATTTTGTAGTTGGATTGCCCAAGACTAGAAAGGGTTTTCATTCCATTTGGGTTGTTGTTGATAAGATGACGAAATCAGCCCACTTTCTACCGGTTAAGACCACATATAGGGCTGAAGATTATGCAAGGTTGTACATTTATGACTTCGGAAGGTTGCATGGAGTTCCTTTATTAATCATATAGGATCGTAGGGCTCAATTTACTTCACATTTTTGGAGATTGTTCAAAAGGGTTCTTGGTACTAGAGTTAAGCTTTCCATGGCCTATAACCCTCAAACAGATGGCCAAGCCGAGAGGACCATCCAAATCCTTGAAGATATGCTTAGAGCATGTCTGTTGGAGCTTAAACGTAGTAGTGATGATCATGTTCTGTTGATTGAGCTTGCCTACAAAAATAGCAATCATTCTAGCATCGGTATGGACTCTTTTGAGGCTCTCTATGAGAGACGTTGTAGATCACCGGTTGGTGGGCCTGAGGTTGGTGAGATAGCTTGGTTGGGACCAAATATGGTTATGAGGCTCTTGAGAAGGTTAGGATGATTAGGGAAAGGTTGAAGATGGCCAAAACTCATCAAAAATCCTATGCCGATATGAGAAGAAGAAACCTTGAATTCAATGTTAGTGATTGGTTCTACCTCAAGGTTTCACCCATGAAGGGTGTGGTCCGCTTTGGTAAGAAGGGAAAGTTGAGCCTAAGATGTTTTGGTCCTTATGAGGTCATGATTAGGGTTGGCAAGATAGCTTATGAGTTGAGTTTGTCTAGTGAGATGCAAATGGTTCATCTGATTTTCCATGCGTCCATGTTGAGGAAATGTGTGGGTGATCCGAATTCCATTGTGCCTCTTGATGTTGTGGGTGTTGTTGAGGATAATTTGACATATGAAGAGGTTTTGGTTCAGATTTTGGATAGGCAAGTGAAGAGGTTGAGAAACAAAGAGGTGGCTTCCGTTAAGGTCCTTTAGAGGAATCAACAAGTTGAGAGTGCTACATGGAAGCACGAAGTGGGCATGCAAAAGAGATATCCTAACCTTTTTCATTCCACTCAATACTAAGTTATTGATCAAAGCCCTTCAACTGATCTCAAGTCTTAAGTTCAGCCCGATGTAATTGCATATGTTCATGTTTAAACTGACTAGTTCATGATGATTTTACACTTATGATGAAATTTTTGAAATGATGTTTAAGTACATTGTTGCATCTCTATGTGGGCTGAAATCGTCATGTTTGTGCATCTCATATACATCTCTTTGACATTCGGGGATGAATGTTCCCAAGAGGCAGATATTGAAACGACCCCAAAAAGTGCCCAAAAATGTGCCTCGGAAGTGCCCGGAATTGTAATTTCATATATCTCAAAGTCCATGCGTGATATAGAAGATCTCACTTTATATTCTTGTTCAAGTGCTAAAAATAAGGGGGAAAAAGGTCTAACCCTGATTTTAGAGCGACCTTATCAAAATTTAAAATTCCCAAAATGCAATTTCCAAAGAGCTCTTCGCGTCCCTGGTGCAACGCGCCAAGTGTGTGCAGATGAAGAAACCCAACTTTTGTGTCCTGTCCATAACACAGAGATGTACATTCCTTTGTAGTGATTTTTTCTTGTGGTCCAAGACATTTCACCCTCATATCATTCTAAACATTTCGCAATACTCATTCAAACACTTAGCCAATATTTTATCTCCTATTCAAGACACAAGACCCTTTCCGGATCTTAAGGATTGCACTCAAGCTTCAAGTCTCCATCCCCAATCATCATCAATTTCATCTCTAAGACTAAGGTATGGAGGTTTGTTTGATGGGTTCCTTTCACCCATGATGCCCAAGCTTTCTTTCCTCAAAATTTCATAATTTAAAGTTGCTTTACTCATGGGTCTCACTATTATGAAAATCACCGCACACTATGTTCGGGCTTATTAAATTGTGATTGTTTTACTCTATTTTGAGCCATGAATCTAAGGTCCGTTGAAAGGTTTGATGAAGGGTTTTGATTTTTATTGCTTGAGGGTGTTACCAAGTATCTATTGAAGCTTTTACATTGAATTCCCTAGCATGATTTCACTATAGAACTGCATATCTTTACACTAGCACTACACACCCTCTAAGTGTTTGGTAAAATGTTTGTTTATGGTTTCTTGAGGAACTAAAGGTTCCAGTGCATGTCTTGTGAGTTGAATGACTGTATGATAATGAAATGATGATGCAATAAATGTATATATAAGGTATTCTCTATATGGTGTTGGAATGTGACCATGCCCTACTCGGGGGTTGCGAGCCGGGTAACCTTGTTGGGCATTTGCACCCATAAATATTGTTGGGGGTTTCTACTCATCAACCTATGAGGGGGGGGGGGTTTGTACTCCGACACCATGGTTGGTAAGGTGCAATGATCCATCACCCTATCGGGGGGTTTGTACTCCGGCACCATGGGTTGTAAGGTGCGATGATCTACCAACCTATCGGGGGGATCTGTATTCCGGCACCAAGGATGGTAGGGTGTGATGATCCACCAATAATGTAATGGTCTCTTCTTACCAATATGTAATATTCTATGTAAGCATGTTTTACTTAAGTGTTAATCATGCATGCCATATTACTACTATGTTATGTATTGTTTATCTCTATGCATTTTGATTATAATGACTTTGTATTGTTGAATTGCACCAAATACACTTAATAATTCGAACATACTAACTCATACTCTATGCCTACATGATGTCACCATGTAGGAATCGGTGCACCACTTGATCATCCTCCTCCTCCATGTGGCTAGTACAACTTCCATCAAGCTTGTTGGTGAGTCCTCCATTTTGGGGACATTACTTATGATCTCTTGTTTTGTATTAATATTTTTCTCCGTTTTGGTTATGTATTGACTATGAGAGCGAGCCCAGTTGCTTTTTCTTGGGCTCCGCTCTTATCTTTATGTAGTAAAGGTGTTGTTGAACATGATATATATTTATGCCATGATCTTTGTCTCTATTGACTCTTGTTGTTCATTATGTTGATGTTTCCCCTTAGCCCCTTAACCCTTTCTTTTAATGTTTTATTGATACTTTATTGTTTCTGTGACCAAGGATGTGTAATGATATGTTAAGAGGCTTGCTTGCGATCCCTTCTGGTTCCCCATGCGTCGTGTCACGGCTAGGCCCTAGGCTTGGGTCGCGACACCAACTCCACTATCTCCTCCGATCTAACCCCCTAATAGATAGCACTTTATACACTCATTCATTAAATTCTTGAGGATTCTCATCCACTTTAGACCCATGGAACTCTGGTGGGTTCATTCTAGTAAAGTCTTTCACCCTTGAAGCCAGAGTAGAAGCATGAGGAGCTTAGGCCCCTTGGTTGATTTCATTGGCCATAGCATGAAGCAACATGGTAATAACATCCCAGAAATCTTTATGAGCCACTCTCCCATCTTGAGGAGCTTGAGGAGCAGGAAGAGCCAGTTGTTCCTCAGGTGTGTGAGCTCTTCTTCCTCTTGGGATCGGCATAATCTAGAATAGCAAAGAACATTCGTTGTGGGAAAACCTTACTTTAACCTCCATAGCAAGATGTATATCACGAAAAAGAGAAACAATTCCTAAAACACCTCATAACCTCTTACTCATAGTTTTTGTGCACTTCACAACTACTAATAAGACTCTAAACGACTTGCTGTGTTGGTTTTTGAGGACCATTAGCAATCTAGTGCTTTGATACCAAGTTTGTAATGACCCAAGCCTTGTACCTAGACGTGACAGAGCGAATGAGAACTAGAAGGGACCCCAAACAAGCCTCTTAGTAAATCATTTACACATCCTTGGTCAAGGTATATACCCCTCAACATGGTAGATGGGCATAGCACCCCCTATCAAAGTGGTTGAGGCATGTCACCCCCTCTACAAGGTGTGGTCAACTTCTAACACTATAGATACTTTTCATAAATTCAATACATACAATCCCTTAGTCATCATATAGTCACATGATTCATAAGTCACGCAATGGATCATCAATAGATCGAGAATCCTTGTCAAGACATTTTATCAAACACTTGGCTGGTGTGTGCAATGCAAGTTCAAAATCATGCAATTCAAGAGTGAAATATTGTGATAAAACTTAATGTAAATCAAACTACCAATACTTGGTAATACACTCATGTAAGATACATTGAAACCCCTCATCAATTCTCATAATATATCATAGATTAATAGCACAAAACATGCATAAAAATCAACATTTTATGAAATCCCAACATAGTTTTACTGTCAACCTCATAATAAGCGATACCCATAGATAAACCAACTTGAAAACATGCAATTTAAGTAAAAGGAAGGTTGGACACTATGGATGAAAGGACCCAATGGTTGAAACCCACATACCTCAAATTTGGGGATTTTCCTGATTAAGATTGGAGTGAGAACTTGAAACTTGAATGAAGTTCTTGAGATCTGAAAATGAGTTTGGGACACTAGAATTTGGATGAAATATTTGGCTAAATATTAGAGAGGGTTTTGGGAGCGTCTTAAGTGATATAGAGTTGGAAGTGACTAAGTATGGGTGTTTATATGCATAGGAGGGCATGGGCCCAAGACCCCAAGGCCTTAGGCTGAAATTGAAAAACTGGGAACAAAATAACACTGATTCGCGCCCTTGGTGCATTGTGGCCAGGGCGCGGATCAACACTGGATAAGAAATTTTTTGAAAATTTATTTTTCACTATTGTTGCTCTAAAATTGGGGTTATACATATTTTCCACTCAATTTTTCCCCATGATCACGCATATGATGTCAGATTTTTGATATCACACAAGGATTTTGAGATACATAGAAATTAAAATTATGTACATTTTCGAGGCACATTTTTGTGCATTTTTGGGGCATTTCAGAAAACACTTATACTTAGCAAATTTTCAACTCTATAAGACTCAAGATCCTCTTAAAACCCTCTCAAACACTTCACCAAATATTTCATCCAACTTTAAGTGGCCCAAGCTTAATTTCGAATGTCATGAATGCCATTCACGCTCCAAGTCTCCTACAAGTATACATCAAGAGAATCCAAGTTTAATGTATGTGGGTTTCATCCATTGGGTCCTTTCACCCATGGAGCCCAACTCTCCTTTTTATGAAAAATTGTAGGTTTTAAGTTGTATCTTCTACGGGTATCTTTTATAATGGATTTTGATTACAAATTATATTAGTGTTTTACGAAATGTTGATAGAATATGCATGTTTGTCTATTTCAAGCTTATACTATGACTTGGTTTTGTCTAGTGATAATATGCATGTTTTGAGCTATGAAACTATGATCTTTTATGATTTGATAATGGATCTCAAGGTATCTTACATGAGGGTTTTACTGTATGTTTGTGGGTTGACTTACATTGAACTTTTGTCACATTATTTCACTCTTGAATTGCATGCTTTGAAACTAGCATTACACACACACCAAGTGTTTGGTAAAATGTCTTGACAAGGATTCTCAAGTTATTGATGGTCTACTACATGGTTTATAAGTCAAGTGACTTTATGATTATTAAGGGATTGTATGTATGCATTGGATTTATGAAAAGTATCTATAGTGTTGTAAGTTGACCACACCTCCTATGGGGGTGAGATGCCCAATCACCTTGTTGAGGGGGTGATATGCCTTGACCACATTGTCGAGGGGTGACATGCTCATACTACCATGTTGAGGGGTAAATAACTTAACCACCTTGTTGGGGGGTGACATGCTCGTACTACATGTTGAGGGGTAGATACCTTGACCACCTTGTCAGGGGGTGACATGCCCGTACTCCATGTTGCGGGGTAGATACCTCAATCACCTTCCAAGGGGGTGACATGCCTTGGATTCCAAGTAATAGTTTGCTTGGTCTATGATTATGG
>JAPFFP010046830.1:0-10737 GCA_026153255.1 Solanum medicagineum | reverse complement strand
TTTATTTTTACCATTTTTACACACAGTAGTTTAAATAATATTCCACTAGTTCTCATTTTCTTTTCTTGTTCTACTTTTATTTATAAAATTTTAATATATTTTCTAATTTAATTATTTTTAATCTCTTAATTAAAAGATATAATTACCATGTTTATTAATTTTGTTGTCCTAAAATTGTCAAGTGGCTTTTCAATAACTTGCCACTTGGCTTAACCACATTGCAATCTGCTCTCCTTTGTTATATATATATAGATTTGGAACTTTTTATTCTATTAGAATAAGATGATGGAATATTTCATGAGATTATTTTATCTAATCTTATGTATTTTCTATGTAAGATACTTTCTCTGCTTCAATTTATGTGAGACGTCGCTAATTTTGAGATTCAAATGTAACAACCCATCTTGAGATGAGATGTCCCACATTGGTAAAACATATGTTGGGTATATAAGTAAAGGATTGGTCTATATACTGTGAGACGCCTTTTGGGGTGATCCCAAGAGAACAAATCCGTGATAGGCTAGCCCAAGAGCAGACAATACTTCACTGTGTTGGGCCAGGTCATTACAGATGGTATCAAAGTCACTCTTGTGTCAGCCTTGTCATTGTGAGGCTAGAGTTCAACTGAGTTTAGGGAATCCTGATGAGGCGGGATAAGCCTCAGTGCTAAGTCTAGGCAAATCCCATGCAGTAGGGCAAACCTCAGCGAGGAGGTTGAGTCCATAAAGGGGGTGTATGCAACAAACCATCTTGAGATCAGATGTCCCACGTCGGCAAAACACAGGAGAGATGCTGGATATATAAGTAAAAGGCTAGTGTATATACTGTGAGGTGCCTTTGGAGTGAGCCGAAAGGGACAAATCCGTGATGGGTTAGGCCCAAGAGCAGACAATACTTCACAGTGTTGGGCTAGATCGTTATATCAAACAAGCTATTTTCGATCGTAAATTTTTCATATATCTTTTAAATAATTTAAATTGCCAATGCTTGAGCCTTTTAGTACTTTCTACGTAGTTTATAGATACATAAATTTCATTTCAAAAAATTTAAAGATTTTGTGAGAAAAATTTTGGTCAAACATAAATTGTTCAAAATGGATGAAAAAAGTAAGGGGATGAAATGGATAGTTATGGGTCCCACAATATACAAATGGTAGCCAAAAAGCCTCTCACACAACTAATAATATGTATGTCTCTCATAGAATAAAATTTTTCTACAAATATTATTAAATATTCTAAAATAGAATTATGGACAAGTAGAGATAAATGTAGTGATTATTTGGTTTACTTTGTTAAAATAAAATATTGTAGTAGTAGTGTTGCAATGATATGTATAAAGAATGGATGCATAGTGAAATAAGAGAATCGTAGAAGTCATTTAGTGTGTGGGAAGCACATGGACCCCCAATGCAATGTCTTTTCATTCCCTATTTCGTGCTATTATTTCCAACGCGCATTATAAAATGGTTAATCTCTTTTCAAATGAAAATAAAAATTAAATAAACTTAAGCCATGTTTATATAGTTCTTGTACTAATATTGATGTGTAACCTAATACTGCTTGAGCTACTTTTAGTCGTACGAGTAAGAGTGTAAGAACCATCAAATATATTTATTGGTTGCTCGAGTTGCGTCTGGTAGTGAAACCTAATATTGCTTGAGCTACTATCGATATTTATGTATTTTTCTCAATTTTAAAAATATTTTTTTATTTTTGTTTACAGCAATTGCTAAAAAATAAAATTACACATGATAATATTTAATTTGCATTCCTATTATGATTTTTATCATGTATAACTTGGTAATATTTAATTTGAAAGGTTGCTACTCTTTCTAGGAGTTGTGATTTTTTCGACAAGTTGTGAGAAGGATTGTAGAATTTCTGAAGGGTTGTGACTTTTTGTAACGCAAATATTGAGTAGTTATTAATTATAATAAAATAAATAAATAATTCAAATCAACAAAAATTTGTTAAACTCATTAAATAAGAAATGTTGTAAGATTGTGACTCTTTCAAGTAGTTGTGATTTTTTCTACAAGGTGTGAAAAAGATTGTAAGCTTTCTGAAGGGTTGTGACTTTTTGTAATGCAAATATTGAGTAATTATTAATTATAATAAAGTAAATAAATAATTCAAATCAATAAAAATTTGTTAAACTCATCAAATAAGAAATACAAATTAAGCCACCTCGAGTCACTCAAAATTTGTCTTCCCAAGGACCACCTTGAGCCACTCAAAATTTGTCTTCCCAAGGGCCCCCTTGAGCCACTCAAAATTTATCTTCCCGAAGATACCTTTAGCACATCAATATTTGTCTTCCCAGAGAGACATTCTTTTTAAAAAACTATAACCAAATTAAAACGAATGAATTATCATATTTTAAATTTAAATTTAGTCGTAAGAATAAGAGTGTAAGAATAATCAAACATTTATTGGTTGCCCGGGCTGCATCTTCAAGTGAAATACTAAGGTTAATATAGAAAATGTGATATGACATCTTTTTTAGTTCAATATTTATATTTATATATTTTTCTCAATTTTAAAAGTTTTTTTCTTTTATTTTTATTTAAAGTAATTGCTAAAAAATAAAATCACACACGATAATATTTAATTTGTATTCCTATTATGATTTTTATCATGTATATACTTGGTAATATTTAATTTGAAAGGTTGTGACTCTTTCAAGGAGTTGTGATTTTTTCGACAAGTTGTGAGAAGGATTGTGGACTTCCCGAATGGTTGTGACTTTTTGTAATGCAAATATTGAGTAATTTTTAATTATAATAATAATTCAAATGAACTAAAATTTTGTAAACTCATCAAATAAGAAATGCAAATTAAGCCACCTCGAGCCACTCAAATTTGTCTTCTCAAGGGCCACTTTGAGCCACTCAAAATTTTTCTTCCCAAAGACACCTTGACCACATCAATATTTGTCTTCCCAAGATGGCCCTTGAGTGGATAAATTTTAAGTGGTTCAAGGTGGCCCTTGGGAAGACAAATTTTGAGTGGCTCGAGGTGGCTTAATTTGCATTTCTTATTTGATGAGTTTAACAATTTTTTGTTGATTTGAATTATTTATTTACTTTATTATAATTAATAATTACTCATTATTTGCATTACAAAAAGTCACCACCTTTCGGAAAGCCTACAATCCTTCTTACAAATTTTTAAAAAACTCACAACTCTTTGAAACACAACCTTTCAAATTAAATATTACCAAGCATTTACAAGATAAAAATCTGTACCACCCCGGAAATCTGAGACCAGATTTGTGATCAGCATGAAAAATCAAGTGGAAAAATGGCCTCGATCTAATTTTAGAGCAATCGGGTCAAAAAATAATTTTCGCAAGTTTAACCAAAAATAGTGAGGGTGCGTGACAAGGCCGAAATGCATTCCCATCGCGGACACACACTTATATATTTTTCTTCATTTTCGACGAAGGTTGAAATTTTCAAAAATACACTGATGCAAGATTGATCCGCGTCGCGGACCAGTGCAATTTTTGTGACGAGTTTACTTTTAATTTTGAAAAGGGTATTTTGGGTAATCCCAACCTATTTTAATAGTCAATAATGTATTTTAACTCCTTTAGTTCGTGCGAAGGGTTTCAAAAACCCATATTCTCCTAGTTCTAAGTACGTGAAAGTTTCTGAGAGAGATAGCAAGAAGGGGATTGAGGATTTCCAAAGTTTGGGTCAAATTCTTGTTGAAGATTAGTACAATCTTCACCTCAGGTATCTAAAGGCTACCCAGAATATGGGATTGTTCTCCCACGTGCCCCCATGATTGAATTAGGTTGAATAATTGAAAGTGATGGGTCTTGTTGTACAAAAATCTTGAATGTATCTTGAAAATCATTTTTACTTACATTTTTTGAAATTGATGATCATCATAATTCCAACTACTTGTTTAAATGTTTTACCTAGACTATTGTATAAACTCTACATGTTTTACTGCCGAAGATGCCATGAATGAACCTAAGGATTGATGTCTAGAGCATTGAGAACGTAATTGAGCTTGATTGTTGTGATCCAAGTCTTGATTTGAGTGAGTACTGAGACATGAGAGCAAGGATGCCGAAGTTTGTGTCTGGTTTGGGCATGCATGTGCAAAAAGTGTTCAAGGCAGCTTTGTTGATTACTGACATGGACATCTCCAGGATTATGGTGTCTGCCCAGCAGATAGAGGAGGATAAGAGAAGAGATTGGGAAGATCAGATGAACAGATAGGCAAAATCAGTAGGGCATGAACCTAGCCAGTAGAAACTGAATAAGGGTGATAAGTCCTACTTTTAGAAAACAGCATCTCACCGTGAACCCTCCGTGGAGAGTGCACCCGTTCAGCCAAACAGGTATAACCTGAAGTCTTATGGTTACAAGAATTATAGGGCTTTGGGTGCTCAATCTCAAGCAAGTGTGACTCAAGGCCCGAGGGTAAAGCCACCCTGTGGCAATTGTGGGAAGCTCCATCTGGGTAGGTGTCATTTCGGCACGAATGTCTGCTTCCTATGTGGGCAGACTGGTCACTTCCATCATGAGTGCCCGAAGAGGAGACGAGGTAAAGAAAAAATTGTGCACAGTCCTCTGCAATGCCCCCAGCGGGAAGTCATCAAAGGGGTACTACTACAGGTAAAAGAGGTGGGGCTAATCATCTTTATGCAATGCAGACTCGTCAGGATCAAGAGGCAACACCAGATGTGGTTACGAGTATGCTTCGAGTCTTTACTTTTGGTTGTTATGCATTGCTTGACCTGGGAGCCACTCTATCTTTTGTGACTCCTTATGTGGCTAGTAAGTTTGGGATTCTCCCAGTGTGTTTGCTTGAGCCTCTTGCTATTTCCACTCCTACTGGTGAGTCTATCTTAGCTGAGAGGGTTTACAGAACTGTGTAGTATCCATTTATCATAGAGATACCTTAGCTAACTTGGTAGAATTGGAGATGGTTGACTTTGATGTGCTACTTGGCATGTATTGGCTCCATGTATGTTATGCTACTGTTGACTCTAGAACCCGAATTGTTAAGTTTTAATTTCCTAATGAACTTGTTTAGAGTGGAAACGAAGTTTGTTGCACCTAAAGGAAAATTTATCTCTTACGTTAGAGACAGAAAGTTGATCTCCAAAGGTTGTATTTACCACCTCATGTGAGTAAAGTCTGATGATGTTGAATCTTCTACTCTTGAGTTAGTCCCAATTGTGAATGAGTTCCTGGAAGTGTTTCCTGAGGATCTACCTGGAGTCCCTCCTGATAGGGAGATTGACTTTGGGATATATGTTCTTCCAGAGAGCCAACCTATTTCAATTCCACCATATACAATGGCCCCTGCTGAACTGAAAGAGTTGAAAGAGCAGTTGAAACACTTGTTAGACAAAGGTCTTCATAATGCCTAGTATCTCTCCTTGGGGTGCTCCTGTCCTATTCATGCGTAAGAAATATGGGTCACGCAGAATGTGCATAGATCAACTAAATAAGGTCCTAATAAAGAATAAGTATTCTCTTCCCAAGATAGATAGTTTGTTTGACCAACTTCAGGATGCTACTTGCTTCTCCAAGATAGACCTCAGATTGAGTTACCACAGTTGAAGGTAAGGGAAAGTGATGTACCAAAGACAGCTATTAGGACACGGTATGGCCATTTTGAGTTCTTGGTCATGTCTTTTGGGTTGACTAATGCACTCACTGTTTTCATGGATATGATGAACAGGATATTCAGACCGTATCTTGACATGTTCATGATCATATTTATTAATGACATCTTGGTGCATTCTAAGGATCAAGAGGAACATGCTAATCATCTTAGAGTGATTTTACAAACTTTCAAAGACCATGAGTTGTATGTGACGTTCTCCAAGTGTGAGTTTTGGCTCAAGTATATGGCCTTCCTAGGCCATATTGTTTCGCAGGATGGTGTTCGGGTGGATACCCAAAAGATTGAAGCGGTTAAGAACTGGCCTAAACCAACCTCTCCGGTGGAAATCAGAAGTTTCTTCGGCTTGGTAGGCTATTATCGTAGATTTGTTGAGGGCTTCTCTTCTTTATCTGCACCATTGACCAAGCTAACTCAGAAGAAGGCCAAGTTTCAGTGGTCGGACGAAAGTGAAAAGAGTTTCCACGAGTTGAAGACTAGACTAACTATAACACCAGTTTTGACCTTGCCCAACGGAATAGGGGACTTTGTAATATACTATGATGAATCCAGAGTTGGACTGGGTTGTGTGTTGATGCAGAGAGAGAAGGTGATAGCTTATGCTTCTAGAAAACTTAAGATCCATGAGAAGAATTTTCCGACCCATGATCCCGAGTTAGTAGCGATGGTATTCGCACTAAAGATCAGGTGCCACTACTTGTATAGAGTGCATGTGGATGTGTTCACTAATCACAAGAGTTTGCAATAAGTGTTCAGCCAGAAGGAGCTCAACCTGCGGCAGAGAGATGATTGGAGTTGCTTAAGAACTATGACATGAGCATTATCTACCACCTAGGTAAGGCTAATATTGTTGTTGATGCTCTTAGCAGGTTGTCTATTGGTAGCACTGCCCATGTGGAGGAAGGAAAGAGAGAACTAGATAAGGAAGTGCTAGATTGGTTCGACTGGGAGTGCAACTTGAGGAGAACAATGAAGGCGGGGTCAATGTTCAGAATGCGTTTGCTTCATCTTTAGTATCAGAAGTGAAGGAAAAGAAAGACCAAGACTCTGTCTTGTTCCAATCAAAAGAAGTGATTCACAAGCAAAAGGTGATGGTTTTCTCTAAAGGGGGAGATGGAGTGTTATGATATCAGGGGAGATTATGTGTTCCTGATGTCGATGGCGTTTGAGAGAGATAATGGGGGAAGCTCATAACTCTAGATATTCAATCCATCATGGTTCCACCAAGATGTAACCCGACTTGAGAAGAGTCTACTGGTGGAATGGAATGAAGAAGGATATTGCGGAACTCGTCTCTAAGTGCCCCAATTGTCAATAGGTCATGGTTGAACATCAGAGACCGTGTGGATTGTCTCAGAAGTTTGAAATTCCTAAGTGGAAGTGAGAGATGATCAACATAGATTTCATTGCTGGTGTACCGAGATCCCGAAAGTAGCATGATTCGATATAGGTGATCGTGGATAGGATGACTAAATCAACCCACTTTGTGGCAGTCAAGACCACCAATACGACTGAGGAATATGACCGGTTATATATTTGTGCGATTGTGAGGTTGCATGGGGTTCCCTTGTCCATCATTTCGGATAGAGGAGCTGAATTTACCTCTCAATTTTGGAGACCTTTTCAAAAGGGATTGGGTTCGAAGTGAATCTAAGTACAACCTTCCACTCTCAGAAAGATTGACAGGCAGAGTGCACCATTCAGAATTTAGAGGATATGTTAAGATCTTGCGTCATTGACTTCAAGGTAAATTGGGATAATCATCTGCCATTGATTGAATTTGCATACAACAATAGCTACCATGCTAGCATTTAGATGGGCCCTTATGAAGCTTTGTACGGGAGGAGATGCAGATCGCTGATTAGCTGGTTCAAGGTTGGTGAAGCTGAATTGATTGGACCTGATCTTTTCCACCAGTCTATGGAGTAGGTGAAAGTCATTAGAGAAAGGTTGAGGAATGCACAAAGTTGCCAAAAGTCTTATACGGATGTGAGGAGAAGAGACTTGGAGTTCGAGGTGGACGATTAGGTGTACTTGAAGGTGTCACCCATGAAGGATGTCATGAGGTTTGGTAAGAACGGGAAGTTGAGTCTATATTATATCGGATTGTAACAGATTGTTAGGAGGATTGGGAAGGTTGCTTATGAGTTAGACTTGCCTTCCGAGCTAGATGGAGTTCATCTCGTGTTCCACGTTTTGATGCTGAAGAAGTGTTTGGGGATCCTACCTTAACAATCCCTATTGAAAGTACAGGAGTAAAGGATAGCCTGTCCTACAAAGAAATTTTAGTCTAAATCCTTGATCGACAAGTTCACAAGCCGAGGAATAAGGAGATAGCCTTCGTTAAAGTTCTATGGAGGAACCAATTTATGGAGGAAGCTACGTTGGAAGCAGAAGAAGCGATGAAAATCAAATACCCACACCTATTTGTGTCAAATGATGATGATATCTAAGGTAATGTCCCTATCCTTAACGCTATTGAAGTTCCCATTCTTGAGCTGGCGTGCTAATTCTATTCTTTAGTCTAAGATAGAGATGTAGCTAAGTGATGGATAGTTAAGGGTTCGAGGGTTCCCGAGTGAGGAGTGAGATGAATTTT
This sequence comes from Solanum medicagineum, assembly GCA_026153255.1. NCBI lineage: Eukaryota > Viridiplantae > Streptophyta > Magnoliopsida > Solanales > Solanaceae > Solanum > Solanum medicagineum. The sequence goes on along the minus strand of JAPFFP010046830.1, from coordinate 2,487 downwards.
GAGTGTACTCGTGCTTTATTCTGCCTTTACGCATCATTCGAGGATGAATCATCCCAAGAGGGAGATGATGTAACACCTCGTAAAATTTACTGAAACATCCCTAGAACATAATCGTGCGCATAATATGTCTTCCAAAGCATCGATGGGAAATTCGAGTTCAAATTTACGATCAGCACTTAAAATTGAGTGGAAAAATGACCTCGACCTGATTTAAGAGCAATTGGGTCAAAAAATAGTTTTCGCAAGTTTAATCGAAAATAGTGAGGATGCACTACAGGGCTGCAACTTGGACCCATCGCGAACCCACACTTATATTTTTTTCTTCATTTTCGACGGAGGTTGAAATTCCCAAAAATACTCTGGTGCGCGATGGGTTTGCATCGCGAACCGTACAACTTTTGTGACGTGTTTTCTTTTAATTTTGAAAAGGGTATTTTGGGTATTTCCACCTATTTTAATAATCCAAAACGTGTTTTAACTCCTTTAGTTCGTACAAAGGGTTTCAAAAATCCATATTCTCCTAGTTCTAAGTATGTGAAAGTTTATGAGAGAGATAGCAAGAAGTGGATTGAGGATTTCCAAAGTTCGGGTCAAATTCTTATTGAAGATTAGAACAATCTTCATCCAGGAATGTAAAGGCTACCCAGAATATGGGATTGTTCTCCCATGTGCCTCCGTGATTGAATTAGGTTGATAATTGAAAGTGCTAGGTCTTCTTGTACAAGAATCTTGAATGTATCTTGTAAACCATTATTATCTATATTTTCTAAAATTGATGATCAGCATAATTTGAACTACTTAATTAAATGCTTTACCTGGACAATTGTATAAACTCTACATGTTTTACTGCCAAAGATGCCATGAATGAACCTAGGGGTTGATGTTTAGAGCCTTGAGAACGTAATTGTGTTTGATTGTTATGATCTGAATCTTGATTTGAGTGAGTACTGATGATAATGTTGCTGGAATTGATGGAGGGTGAGACCCTTAGAGTCTTTAGAACGTTACACTCGAGTTCTGAAGAATGTTCATAATTTTTCTAAGTTGAGCGATGATGAGATGAGTTGATGCCCTTGTCCAAAAGGGACTAAACAATGAGAAACCTTGATGTTGATGTTTATGAGCATGTTGAGTCCTGGAAGGAGTATTGAGCACTGAAAATGAGTAAGAGTGAGTCTCGCTCGCACTCATTAACTATGTGGCTAGCATAGAAAAGGATTGGACTGTAAGTAACGGATGTTTCCGTAGTCCCAGAAGAGGACTTGATGTTATTATAAACCCACAGAAATACGCCATTTTACCCTGGCAAGGTACTGGGCGGATGCCGCAACAACATCACTTCGTTGTACCATTATCGGCTCATAGGTGATGGGCATAGGTCCGAGAAACTCCCAAATAGGTCCCATGTTGTTAGTACTCTGATGTTTGTATGATAGTATGAGTATTGACTGATGGTGATGCGATAGTGTCCTATTCCTTATCCTTAGTTGAGATTGAGTAACCGATGAGTTGATTTCATATTATACTGTGTTGCATATATTGTTTATATTAGCTTGTTTTACATACAACATATTTCACGTACTAACACCCCTTTGACACTACATCATTTTATGATGCAGATTCAGTAGATAGAGGACTTCAGCAGGCGAATCATTAATCTTCAGAGACATTTGATTCCAGAGAGTGGTGAGTCCTCCCCTGCATTCGGAAGATGATTTCTTTCTTTATTTCTGTTGAGTTATTTCATTTGATTGTGGTAGCCATGGCCTGTCATGGTACCTTCTTAGACAGTAGTTATAGAGGCTTCGTAGACACAGAGAGATGATAGATGATGATTGGGGTCCTTTTTCCCCCTTGTTTTCGTTTTGAATAGTATTCTTCATTTATCCTACTTCATGTGATAGATATAGTTGAGAAGTCTTATTGCCCACTGATGGATAAAGTTATTATTCTGTAACATCTTCTGCTAATTTACTGATTGAACGAGTGTAATGGGACTAGGTGGTTCGCTTGGGGACTAGCAATAGTCTCCGAGTGCCAGTTACACCTAGAGTACCCTCCCGAGGCGTGACAAGATCATAATAGTAATGCAAATTAAATATTATCATGTGTAATTTTAGTTTTTAGCAATTACTTTAAACAAAAATAAAAGAAAAATATTTTTAAAATTGAGAAAACTACATAAATATCAATATGAACTAAAAAGGATGCCAATCACATTTTCTATTTTAGCCTTAGTATTTCACTAGTAGACGCAGCTCGGGCAACCAATAAATATGCTTGATTATTCTTACACTCTTATTCGTATGACAAAATTTAAATTTTAAATATGATATTTCAATCATTTTAATTTGGTTATATTTTTTAAAAATAATGTCTCTCTTGGAAGACAACTATTGATGTTGTAAAGGTGTCAAATGATATTGTCTCTAGAATAGAACAAAATCATAAGTAGGAGTATGAAGTCAGCTGGGATGGCAAACAGCT